>JAKKIH010000029.1:0-130000 GCA_022828995.1 Vimba vimba | reverse complement strand
CCGTCCGCAACTTAGCATCCTCAATGTCTTGACTTCATGCCGACCGAGTTTGGAGGCGAATGGATGAATTTCCTAGGAGGAGTACATCAAATTCCACAGCATGCATTTCCAAACAACCCATAATAGCTGACTTCCTGTTGGTCTGGCGTAAAACTTAGAGCACGAAAGTTGTTCGGCCCGATGAGGTCTATATGTGTACCGAGTTTCATATTATTACATGCAAGCGTGTCTGATTTATGGACAAGTGTTCGGATCCAGTTCCAGGGGGCGCTGTCGAGGCCCCCTGCCACGCCCGGGTACCAGCTTCGGTCCGGCCCTGATGGCCGCGGGTTCTGACCTGTGTGCAAAATTTCAAGAGTTTTCGAGCATGTTAAGGGCCCCAAAAGTGCCCGAAAGTTTGACAAAATAATAATAATAATAATAATAAATATAGCTGCGAGCAGCGATTACGGGCCCAAGCCGGTGGCACCGCAACCCCGGTGCCTTTACCTAAAGGCACCGGGGAGGCGGTACCGCCAGCTTTGGCCCTTCATCGCTGCTCGAAGCTATATTTATATATATATATATATATATATATATATATATATATATATATATATATATATATATATATGGCTATAATGAACAGGCTGCAATGTCAAGATTGCAATGCTGGAATGTGTGTGTGTGTGTGTGTGTGTGTGTGTGTGTGTGTGTGTGTGTGTGTGTGTGTGTGTGTGTGTGTGTGTGTGTGTGTGTGTGTGTGTGTGTGTGTGTGTGTGTGTGTGTGTGTGTGTGTGCATGTGTGTTCATGTTTTTCTATCCCGGTGGGGACTTCAACCTGAATGCACACAGACTCATGGGGACTCGTGTCACAGTGGGGACCTAAATAGAGGTCCCCATGGGTAAACAAGCTTAGAAATCATACAGAATGAGTCTTTTTGGAAATGTAAAAATGCAGAAAGTTTTCTGTAATGGGTAGGTTTAGGGGTAGGGTTAGTGTGAGGAGATAGAATATACAGTTTGTAAAGTATAAAAACCATTAAGTCTATGGAGAGTCCCCACAAAGATAGTAAACCGTGTGTGTGTGTGTGTTATTCCTACTTCCATAGGAATTCATTTGAAACGCCCGCTCAACCGCTCACCCTGTGGTCTGTGTGAGTCCTAATGCCCCAGTGTAGTGACGGGGACACTATACTGCCAAAAGAGCACCGTCCTTCGGATGAGACATTAAACTTTTGAAGTTCAACTTTTTTCAGTAGACCAGGTAAACTTACTAGTAATTGCTGTAGTGTATCGGCCTCCAAAAACAAACAGAGATTTTTTAAATGATTTCTCAGACTTTTTAGGGGGTATCACTCCCAAGTACAATAGAGTTTTAATTGTTGGCGATTTTAATATTCACGTTTGCTCTGACTCTTCAGCTCTATCTAGAGACTTTCTGAGCCTGATTGAGGCGTGTGACTTTGTTCAATGGGTAAATCAGCCAACACATGTACATGGCCATACGCTTGATCTAGTTTTATCTCATGGTTTTTCTATTTCTGATGTCCAAATTGGTGACTTGAGTTTTTCAGACCACAGGCCTGTTGTTTTTAGTATTGATCTTCCATGCCACACCATTACATCTGTCAGACCTAGTAAATGGTCACGTGTAGGTCTATCCTGTCCATCATCGGTTGAAGCCTTTTCTGCTGCCTTTTCTGAGGCTGAGCAACTGTTTTCTTTAGATCACCTTTCAAATGCAGTCAACATTAATGAGTTATTGAGCTTATTTAATTCACTGTGTACAAACGCTTTGGACATGGTAGCACCTCTGAGACTCAAATGTCAGAAAAATAAAACTGAACCGTGGTTAAATAGCACCACGCGTCACCTAAGACAACTTTGCAGAAGAGCAGAGAGGAGATGGAAAAAGGATAAGCTTCAGGTGTCCTATGAGATAATACGTGAAGCTTTATTTTCTTATCAAAAAGCTGTTAAAACTGCAAAGTCTCATTATTTTTCAGATCTGATATCGAAAAACTTAAATAATCCTAGGACCCTATTTAAGGTTTTAAATTCTGTTTTAAATCCTGTGGGTAATAATTATCTTATTGAATCAGCTTCTACATGTGAAGATTTCTTAAAATTTTTTGTGGAGAAATTAGTTATAATTAGACAATCTATAGTATCTGCTACTCCTGTCCTCGTGGATACTCCTACAGCCACCGAGTTCTTAAATTCTCTTGAGCCTATTACTATGTCCAGTTTGACAGATATAGTTCTTAGGCTCAAGCCTACTGTCTCATCTCATGATATTGTGCCTACATGGTTTTTTAAACAAATATTTGAGAAAATTGGGCCTTGGATTTTGTCCATTATAAATAAGTGTCTTCTCTCAGGTTCCGTTCCTTCTCTCTGCAAACATGCTACAGTGAAACCTGTATTGAAAAACCCAAACTCGGACATTAATGATCTATCAAATTTTAGACCCATTTCAAATTTATCTTTTATATCCAAGATCCTAGAGAAAACTGTGTTAGTGCAGCTGCAGAGTTTTCTTGATGAGAACAGTATTCTTGAAAAATTCCAGTCTGGCTTTAGGTTGCTCCACAGTACGGAATCTGCTTTATTAAGAGTCTTGAATGATATTTTACTTTCTCTTGACTCAGGGGATTCTGTTATTTTAATTCTTCTAGATTTGAGTGCAGCGTTTGATACTGTTGACCATAGAATTTTATTATCACGTCTTGAACAAATTGTTGGCATCCGTGGAAGTGCTCTCAGTTGGTTTAAGTCGTACCTCACAAATAGAACTTTCTCTGTTGGCATTGGTAGCTCTCTTTCGTCTGTAGCACCTCTTACCTGTGGTGTTCCACAAGGCTCCATTCTGGCACCTACTCTGTTCTCATTATATATGTTGCCACTTGGCTCTATTTTTAGGAAACACGGAGTGTCTTTTCATCTATATGCAGACGACACTCAAATCTATCTGCCTTTTAAACGTACTGACACAAAGAGTCTAGAAAACCTTTATTTGTGCTTAAATGAGATAAAGTCCTGGATGTCTACTAATTTTCTACTCTTAAATGCTAGTAAAACGGAAGCTATTGTATTTGGGCCTCCAGTAGAAAATGAGAAAACATTGCTTAATGCGGAAAATATTTATTTTGAGATCAAACCTACTGTTAAGAGTTTAGGAATTACCCTAGATTCCGCCCTTAAGCTTGATAAACATATTAATACAGTGGTTAAATCCTGTTTTTACCACCTAAAGTTGTTATCCAGGGCCAAGTCTTTTCTATCGTCGAATGAGCTTGAAAGAGTACTAAATGCCTTCGTGCTATCCCGCCTTGATTATTGCAATTCCTTATATGTGGGATTGCCGCAGTTTTCTATTACTAGACTGCAAATGGTCCAAAACGCTGCTGCCAGATTTTTAACCGGGCTCCGCAAACGTGAACACATCACGCCAATTTTACGGTCACTAAACTGGCTGCCAGTGCGTTATAGGGTCGATTTTAAAATATTGCTGTTTGTTTTTAAAACCTTAAATGGTATCGCCCCTTCATATTTATCTGAACTTTTGACAGCAAACGTGTCTGTTAGGTGTTTACGTTCCTCCAGCAGTCGAAATCTGTCCCAGCCTCACTCTCGATTGAAGTCGCGAGGTGATCGTGCCTTTGCTGTTGTGGGTCCCAGGCTGTGGAACACCCTCCCAATTTCCCTGAGAACACTGACCTCCTTACTTGAGTTTAAACACAAACTAAAGTTATATTTTCTCGAACAGGCATTTCCTTGATTTTTTTTTTTGACGAGGTTTTATATTATACTATGTTTCTGTCTTTCTGTTTTCTGTGTATTTTATGTAAAGCACAGTGGTCAACGTTGGTTGTGTTTACTTGTGCTATATAAATAAAGAAAGAAAGAAAGAAGAAAGAAAGAAACCGAGGTCCTGACTCTCTGTGGTCATTAAAAATCCCAGGATGTCCTTCGAAAAAGAGTAGGGGTGTAACCCCGGCATCCTGGCCAAATTTGCCCCTTGGCCTCTATCCATCATGGCCTCCTAATCATCCCCATGTACTGATATACTGATTGGCTTCATCACTGTCTCCTCTCCACCAGTAAGCTGGTGTGTGGTGGGCGTTCTGGCGCAATATGGCTGCCGTCGCATCATCCAAGTGGATGCTGCACATTGGTGGTGGTTGAGGAGATTCCCCCCATCTATGTAAAGCGCTTTGAGGTCTCAGAAAAAGCGCTATATAAATGTAACAAATTATTATTATTATTATCAACCACTATCAATGTCAGTGCGGACGAAAATATTTTACTTTCGTTTTTAAGTTTGCGATTCAAAAGCAGTGTCACACGTCGATTAACCGGTGGTAAAATATTCTCACCGTCACATACCTAGTATATTTTTATGTAAATACAATAGGCCTACCTGATTTTGAACACAAGAGGGCAGTATAGCCCTATGTATGACTTGACTTTTATGAGACTAAATAGTACAATTACTATTTTTAAACTTATAAATAATTATTAAATAAAAAAAAAAAAAAAGAATAAAATGAGTTTGGTTGTGATATTTGTATACTTTTATAGAAATAAATGGTGTATAATTACATTTTTAGAAGATGAGGCTTTTAGTGTTTAATTTTTGTACATTACTTCAGTCCCTCACTATAGCAAAAACATTTGAGATGTTTAATATCCGTTCACAATTTAGCATCTTTAATGTATTTTCATCATTTTGAAAAAGTTTGGTGTGAATAAAATAAGCCAGTTTGGAAGAGTAGCTAAAAACTCAGAGTCTGAAATATCCAAAAAATCCACATTCAAACCAAAATATCTGACTTTCTTTTGCTCTGAGCTAATGACTGTTAATTAGAAAGTTGTCCGGCTCGGTGAGACCAATATATATACTCATGTTTGTAACTGTTGGTAAAACTAACCCCCCCACTTTTGTCAAAAGCATGTTGAAAGTGACACACTTCCTGCTGCCAGTTGGTGGCGCTATAACTTTGACTCACAATAGTTACATCCATCTGATCGGCCTCTTACCACAAACACACTGCTGAAGTTTCATCAAGATCAGTTAATGTATGCAGAAGTTATAACACTTCGTGTCTCTCTCTTCTCGCCATAAATTCATTTCCTCGCCACGGCCAAACCGTTCAAGATATCAAAAATCCGTCCGCAATTTAGCATCCTCAATGCCTTGACTTCACGCTGACCGAGTTTGGAGGCGAATCGATGTATTTCCTAGAAGGAGTACATTAAATTCCACAGCAAGCGTTTCCAAACAACCCTAAATAGCCGACTTCCTGTTGGGCTGGCGTAAAACTTAGAGCACGAAAGTTGTTCGGCCCGATGAGATCTATATGTGTACCGAGTTTCAAATTAATTCATGCAAGCGTGTTTGATATATGGACCAAGTTTTAGAACCCCGTTCAAGGGGGCGCTGTTGAGCCCCCCTGCCACGCCCGGCTACCAGATTCAGCCCCGCCCTGATGGCCGCGGGTTCTGACCTGTGTGCAAAGTTTCAAGAGTTTTCGAGCACGTTTAGGGACCCAAAAGCCCCAGAAACCTTGAAAAACAAATGAAAAAGTAAAATCTCACTCAACTGACAAATCACCCCCACCCCTCACACACTCCGAGACAGAGAGAGAGAGAAAATTCTCCAAAAAAATCATATTCAAACCAAAATATCTGACTTTCTGTTGCTTTGAGCTATTAACCCTCAGGGGACCACAAACGCGCCCGCGCGTTTTGCTCGTTTTTTTTTTTTAGCAATGAAAATAAACACCAAATGCTCTGTTAATTTTGATCTTTCATTTTCGTGTAATACATCAATCGATCCTGTTCAGTTTCTATTTTTTTTCTGTATACTCACAATAAAAATAAAGTGTTTTGCTTTTTGACAAATAAAGAAAAATTAACATGATGCGATTTCTCCCTTCTCTCTGTCCGTGAACTCCCATTTGAAACGCGTTCGAAAATGATCTATAACTCCGCGAAAATTCAGTCAAACAGGCAAACAGACCCACGGGCATAAAGCTTGAGATCGCATCTGTTAAATGAAGTAACTTATATAAAAAACAAATATTCTCAGCTTCTGTAATCTGTATAAAAAGAGAGCGACTCCAGTCGAGCTCATTAAGAGCTAATTCACAGTAATGTGACCACTCCCCGGAGAGCGCGTGCTATTCAAACGCAAATTCTGAGAACTATTGAAGATCTGTGAAACGCCCATCAGCTGTAAACACAGCGCGTCGCGATCGAGTGAGGCATAATATAGCCTACCTTATGGAGAAACGATTCCTCAGAACACTGCTGATATGAGGAGCAATATCTCCTGATATGAGGAGCAGATTCCGCTGAGGAGTGAGGTAGGCTGTTTTCTTTTCTCACGTGTGGAATAACGTTATGGAATAACGTTAGTGTAGGCCTATGCAAACCGCAAAAAGATGAATCGCATTTCTATAATATGACTCGCCTTTCTGTGAGATGAATGAAGGGTACATGTTTGTAAAGACTGTTTAGCCTAAATATGAATCGCGCGTCTGTGTGTGAAATAATAAACTGCTTTGCTATAGCCTACTGAGATGAGTAAAAATCCACTGGAATATGTTGAAAAAAATGTATTTGTATAAGCAACGTATTAAACTGCAAAAAAAATACTATTTTTTTCAAAAATAAATTCATAGACTAAGATGTTAGATGTTCCAATGTTGGCTATATTCAAACTAATGAATACATATGATAAAATGTAGGCCTATAATCTTTTTTCTTTTTTTTTTTACAAAGAAAGAGTACACTTGAAATATTGTTGAAATTGTAATTATTGTTGTAATTGTAACATTTTTAATAAAATAGCAAAACATATTTACAAGAGAAATGTAAGCGAAATCTTAAATGGTCAATATAAGTCTTCTTCTAAATACATCTTTTGTCCTTGTGGCTCAGTCAGTGTCACACCTGAATGAATGGCTCATTAGGCAGAGTCATTATGCAGAGTGGGTGGGGAGATTATGCAGAGATTATGCAATCTAAGGTGTAAACTACTCCTCCCCCTTGCATATTGGCTTTCCAAGCAAAACCTGTTTTACAGCATTTAAATCAATGTATTTTTTTTTTGTGAACGATAAAGCAAAACTATTTTCACATAATTTTGAAGCTAGAACACAAAGGGAGAACATCCATTAGTCAAAAGTCTTGTGGACACATATTTAATATGTGTTTTGTGGTCTTAATTCAGCAACTTTCATTTTAATTTTTTCCAATAACCACGCATAAACATTATTCTCTTAAAAATACAAACATCTGCATACACGTTGCTCGCATATTATGGTAGCCCTGTTTGTGCTATATAGAGTGAATTTACACCTTTGCCATTAACATGTTTATAAATAACTGAAAAAAGCACAAATGTCAAGGCATGTCAGAACATCTCAAAGGCCCCAAAAACACAGTGGTCCCCTGAGGGTTAAGTGTAAATTAGAAAGTTGTCCGGCTCGATGAGAACAATATACATACCGATTTTTGTGATTCTAGGAAAAACTAAGCCCCCATTTTTGACTAAAGGTGGCGCTACTGAGCCATTCCACCACGCCCGTTTTTGAAACTTTGCACATGTCTACTGGCTAATAAGTGTGATGTGTCTGTCGAGTTTCATGCAATTTCAAGCATGTTAAGAGTCTCAAAAGCATCAAAAAAGAATAATAAAGTTTGATGCGTTGCCACGGCAACAGTATCTAAGATATCAATAATCCTTTCACAGCTCTACATCTGCCGTGTGTCTACATTATACACATAAAGTTTGAAGCAAATCGGATAAAAATAAGAGGGTGATTTCAAAGCATTTTGAAAGTGACACACTTCCTGCTGCCAGTTGGTGGCGCTATAACTTTGACTCACAATAGTCACATCCATGTGATCGGCCTCTTACAACGAACACACTGCTGAAGTTTCATCAAGATCAGTTAATGTATGCAGAAGTTATAACACACTTCCTGTTTCCATTATTCGCCATAAATTCGTTTCCTCGCCACGGCCAAACCGTTCGAGATATCAAAAATCCCCTGGCAATTTTTCATCCTCAATGCCTTGACTTCATGCACACCGAGTTTGGTGGCGATCGGGTGAATTCCCTAGGAGAAGTGTTTCAAATACCAGACCATGCGTTTCCAAACAACCTTTAATAGCTGACTTCCTGTTGGGCTGGCGTAAAAAGTAAAAGTACGAAAGTTGTTCGGCCCGATGAGATCTATATATGTACCGAGTTTCATATTATTACATGCAAGCGTGTCTGATTTATGGACCAAGTTTTCGGACCCCGTTCAAGGGGGCGCTGTTGAGCCCCCCTGCCACGCCCGGGTACCAGCTTCAGCCCGGCCCTGATGGCCGCGGGTTCTGACCTGTGTGCAAAGTTTCAAGAGTTTTCGAGCACATTAAGGGTCTCAAAAGTGCCCGAAAGGTTGACAGAAAAATAATAATAATAATAATAATAATAATAATAAATAATCCTACCGAAAACAATAGGGCCTTCGCCCTTTCAGGGCTTGGGCCCTAATAATAATCCTTACGAAAACAATAGGGCCTTCGCCCTTTCAGGGCTTGGGCCCTAATAATAAATAATCCTACCGGAAACAATAGGGCCTTCGCCCTTTCAGGGCTTGGGCCCTAAATATAGCTGCGAGCAGCGATTACGGGCCCAAGCCGGTGGCACCGCAATCCTGGTGCCTTTAGCTACCTAAAGGCACCAGGGTGGCGGTACCGCCGGCTTTGGTCCTCTATCGCTGCTCGCAGCTATATTTATATATATATATATATATATATATATATATATATACACACATATATATATGTATATATATATTAGGGCTGTCAATCGATTAATTTTTTTAATCGCATATTGTCATGAGTTAACTCGCGATTAATCGCATTTAATCGCACATTTTTTTAATTGTTCTAAATGTACCTTAAATTAATACTTTTCAAGTTTGTAATACTCTAATCAACGTGGGCATGGATAAATATAGATGCTTTATGCAAATGTATGTTTATTATTGAAACCATAGTCAATATAGAGCATAAGGATGAGATGTTTCAAAGGTCACAGATGTTCTCTTACGAGAGTCCTCTCGTACTGCGTTTTTATCAAAACGCTACGGGAAAAGTCTCTTTTCACGAAATACTGAAGCAAAAAATTATCCTTAATTTTCATACATGTAAAGCGCGTTGCAGCAGTAGTCAGCTATGGCGAGACGGCTTGCTCGCTCATTGGCTGCTCTGCGGCAACTGCATAAGCCTATCGAGCGAGGCCTGAGGTGACGTCAGGCCAATGAGGGCGCTTCGCGCCCTCCTTGCCATTTCCCGCCGAGACGGGTGTGGCTAACCTCTATAAAAGGAGCTCGAAAAGGCTGATTCACTTGATTTTTCATCTCTTCAGCGAAGCGCACGCATCGCTGGATCACGAGGAAGCAAGCTTCGTCTGAGGCAAGCACTTCAGCGGGACGAGCCACTTGAAGCCGCTGGCCTACGCCGCCTTCTACAGCCGTACCTGCTGCGCTTTCCGATGCATATCCTTTCATTACCCTTTTACTGTTCTTGTGTGTGTGTGTGTGTGTTCGCCTTGCGACACTCACCCCCTAAAAGAGCTGCGTCTTTTTAAAGATGCCTTCATGCGGCTCGTGCCGAGCCCCACTCACCGAGGGAGACCGCCATGTCGTCTGCGTCTCCTGTCTGGGTGAGGACCATGCAGCGCTCGCGCTCGCTGACGGCGGCTGCCCTCACTGCGAGCTTTTGCCGATGGTGACTCTGCGGACTCGCCTGGCATTCTTCTCAGAGCCTGCATTCCCCGCCGCGCTGCCGCGCCGTAAGAAGCGCCGCTCGCAGCGGGTCCCGGAACCCGCTCCAGCCCGACTAAGCTCGCCGGTTCGCCCGCCTGCTTCACCGGCTTCTCCCGAATCACTTCCTGATGCTCAGCGCCCGCAGTCTGCCGCCGCTTCATCAGAGGAAGTCGGTTCCGAGGCCGCGTCGGGGGAAAAGGATTCCTGCTCTCTGCTAGCTTCAGGCAGCGAGGACTGGGCGAGCTCCGAGGATCTCGCGCCTGCTGCCCGCAAGCCCACTACGAGAGCCAACATCGAGAGAGAGCTCATGCGAGTACTCGCGCTGGCCGCGGCGAGCCTCGGCCTCGAGTGGTCTGCACCGGAGCTCCCCTCTCGCACCCGGCTGGATGGTAGCTTCCTCCCTGGTGAGCGCACTTCTCCGGATTCAAAGCCCGCTCCTTTTCTTCCTGAGCTGCATGAAGAAGTTGCGAAGGCCTGGAATGCGCCCTTCTCTGCGAGAACGCGCTCGTCTGTGTCACCAGCATTTTCCTCCCTGGATAATGCGAAAGACCGAGGCTACCTTTCACTTCCGCCGGTGGAACAGGCGATAGCAACCCACCTTTGCCCGCCCTCTGCTGGACGGCGGACTAAACCGGTGTTGCCTTCAAAAGCCTGCCGCATGACGTCGACGCTGCTCGCGCGAATTTTCTCCGCCGCTGGGCAGGCCGCGTCAGCGCTACACACCATGGCTACACTGCAGATATTTCAGGGTGATCTCCTCCGTAAGTTGGACGAGATGGGACCTGAGGCTATCTGCATCGCGGATTTGAGGAGCGCTTCAGATCTAACACTCCGCGCTACCAAGTCTGCTGCACAAGCCATGGGAAAGTGTATGGCTTCCGCCACTGTTGCTGAGAGGCATCTATGGCTGACGCTCACGGAGATGGCTGATTCCGAGCGCAACGCGTTTCTCGACGCCCCGCTGTCTTCCGCTGGCCTTTTCGGTTCTTCTCTCTCCGAGTTCGTGGAGAGATTTACTGAAGCCCAGAAAGCGTCTCAAGCCTTCAAGCACTTCCTCCCGAAGCGCTCCGGTTCTGCAGCGAGTCGTGAAAAACAGACTCCGCGGAGCTCTCAGCCTCAGCCCCCGCCTTCGGCCGCATCCTCACAGCAGCGACAGCAGCGCAGCTCCAGGCCCCGCTCTCGCTCTACCAGCCGACGCCCCGCTCCGCGCGGGCCGCGATCGAGGATTGTGGTGAAGCCGGAAGCCCCGAAGAAGTCCTAGCACGCCTAGGAAAGCGCAGGTGTGTGAGTCCCGCTGCGGCCGGTCTCTCACCCAAGCGCGCCGCTGTTTCAGTCCCAAGACTTGCGACTGTTCCAGCGTTTTCTGCAAGACGCAAGCCCGCTCAGCCGCCCGCTTGCCTGCACACAAAAGCCGTTTTTACGGCTACCCAGATATATCCCGAAAAGAGCGTATTTTCTGGTGTCCCGGCCACGGCCGATGGTGCTATAAGTGTAGTGTCGATGCCCACTCCTCAGTGCCCATCTCTACACACAAGCACAGCCCTGCACTTAGGGCTCGCGCACATAAAATCGACTCAGGTCGATTGCGCTTCCAACATAGTGAAAGTGCCCGCACAAACACTATGTCTCACAGACCACAGGCTCTCTGTAAAAACGAGACCTGTGCGCGCTCGCTCTGCTCAGTCAGACAGCGCGCCCAAAGCAGTGAATGTGCCCGCTTCCCGCCCACATTTACTCGCAGACATGAGTCCCACGGGACCCGCTCAGCCCTCCCTCACTCAGTCAAGCGCTGTAGTAAGGTCGAGGACGAGCGCTCTGCCCGCTGTAATAAGCGCGCCCCCCGCCTCGAATGCCACAGGCATAATGCCTACGTTATTGCGCCCCGAAGCGCCTCTGCCGCACGGCGAACAGAGCGCGCTTCGCATCCAGCCCTTAGCCAGCCATGCAGAAGCATGGGCAGCGCTTCCAGGGGTTTCGAACTGGGTGCTAGGCATTATAAAGAGAGGCTTCTCGCTACAGTTTTGTCGACGCCCTCCCCGCTTCACAGCGCGCGTCCAAACTACGGTGGTTTCAGGAGTAGCACACCTACTTTGCGCCAAAATATCAAAACTGATAAGCAAAGGGGCGATAGAGCGTGTTCCCCGAGCCCAAAGCGAAGAGGGGCTATACAGCAGATACTTTCTAGTCCCCAAAAAGGACGGCGGTATCAGACCCATTCTGGATCTAAGACGGCTAAACAGAGTATTAGTGAAACGCAGTTTCAAAATGCTCACAACCAGCAAAATTCTCGCGCATGTTCGCCGAGAAGACTGGTTCATGTCGATAGATCTGAAGGACGCGTATTTTCAAATACAGATAGCGTCACATCACAGGCGATACTTGAGATTCGCCTTCGAGGGTCAGACATACCAGTATACAGTCCTGCCCTTCGGCTTGTCCCTGGCACCTCGTACATTTACGAAATGCATGGACGCACATGAACTATTTGGACGACTGGTTGATCCTAGCTCAATCACGATCTCAGCTCGTGGAGCACAGAACCATTTTACTCGATCACCTCGAGAATCTTGGTATCACGGTCAATTGGGCGAAGAGTTCACTGAACCCCAGTCAAACGATTTCGTTTCTGGGTATCGTTCTGGACTCGCAGTCTATGACGGCGCGGCTGTCGCCACAGCGCGTGCTGCACATTCAGCGCGCGGCGAAGTCTTTCCGCCGCGGCGCTTTCACCCCGCTCAGGAAGTTTCAAAGGATGCTGGGTCTCATGGCCTCAGCATCATCAGTTCTCCAGCTGGGCTTGCTCCGCATGCGCCCGCTGCAGTTCTGGTTGAAAGCGCGAGTACCGCGCGGAGCGTGGGTGTCCGGCCGGTTACGCCTCAAGGTCAATCAAACCTGTGTGACAGCCCTGATACCTTGGTTGGCGGACGGCTGGTACCAATCAGGTGTAAGCCTGGGGACTTCCTCGAGAGTGAGGATGGTGTCGACAGACGCATCCACCTCGGGATGGGGAGCGCTGCTCGAGGGCAGACCGTTCTTCGGCCTGTGGTCGGAACGAGAAAAGCTCCAACACATCAACTGCCTGGAAATGCTGGCAGTGCACAACGCGCTGACGCGTTTTTGTCCCCACATCAAGGACCAACACGTCGTAGTCCGTTCGGACAACACGGCCGTGGTGTCCTATATAAATCGCCAGGGCGGTCTGAAATCCACATCCCTGTACAGGCTGGCGAAACGCCTCCTAATATGGGCTCAGCACAATTTGCGCTTGCTGAGGGCAGTGCATGTGCCTGGGCTCCAGAATGTGGGCCCAGACAGACTGTCCAGGAACAACATTCCCCTGGGCGAATGGTCTCTACACCCGCAAACAGTCCGGCTGTTGTGGGAGAGATTCGGCAGAGCGGAGGTGGACCTATTCGCGTCCCGCGAAAACGCTCATTGCCCCGTGTTCTTTTCCAAGAACGACAGCGCGCTGTCCCAGATGTGGCCGCGCTGCCCGCTATACGCTTTCCCCCCCGTCTCCCTCCTGCCACAGGTGTTAGAGCGGGTCAGGGAAACAGAATGCCCAGTGCTGCTTGTAGCACCGTTCTGGAGGAACCAAGCATGGTTTCCAGTCCTGATGCAGCTAGCAGACTTCGCTCCATGGCCAGTGCCATTGAGGAGAGATCTCCTCTCGCAGGCCGGGGGCTCGATTTGGCACCCACACCCGGAGCTGTGGTCCCTTCATGCGTGGGCGCTCAACGGATATCCGTTGACCTCGCAGAGGGTGTGATAAATACCATCACTCAGGCCAGAGCGCCGTCGACTCGGCGGCTTTATGCCTCAAAGTGGTCGGTTTTCTCCGGCTGGTGTACAGCTCGGAGCCTATCACCTCTCGATTGTGAGGTGACGGAGGTTCTCTCCTTCCTACAGGAGCTGTTGGATAAGGGCAGATCCCCTTCCATGCTCAAAGTTTACGTGGCGGCTATTACAGCGTTCTCCGGAACAACGCTGGGTCAGTCACTGGGAAGGAACGATTTAGTCATCCGCTTCCTCAGGGGAGCTAGGAGGCTGAATCCACCCAGACCTCCTTCAGTTCCTATGTGGGACCTTTCTACAGTCTTGGCGGCCATGAAAGGTGCCCCTTTCGAGCCTATCCAATCTATTAGCCTCAAACATTTGTCTTTCAAAACAGTGTTTTTGATGGCTCTCGCTTCGGTGAAGTGCATAGGCGACCTGCACGCGCTCTCCGTGAGCCCAGCGTGCTTAGAGTTTGGACCTAATGACTCTAAAGTCATACTCAAACCTAAGCATGGCTATGTGCCAAAGTCCCTCAACACGCCGTTTCGGGCTCAGGTTATCTCCTTGTCTGCCCTGCCGGGGTCAAGTGAGGAAGGGGACTCAAGTTTTCTTTGCCCTGTTAGGGCTTTAAGAGCTTACGTGTCCCGCTCCGCTGTCTTCAGACAGACTGAGCAGCTCTTTGTCTCGTTCAGTGGACGTTCCAAGGGAATGGCTGTTTCGAAACAGAGCTTATCCAGATGGATAGTTGACGCCATAGCGCTGGCTTATACTGTCAAGGGCATTCAGTGCCCGTTGGGAGTCCGAGCGCACTCCACGAGGGGCGTTGCCTCCTCGTGGGCTTGGTCCAGCGGGATTTCCTTACAGGATATATGTACGGCGGCAGGCTGGGCCTCGCCGTCTACATTTATCAGGTTTTACAACCTAGAAGTTCCCGCCTTGCAGGCTAAGCTACTATCGGTGTAGTCGATTCAGCTGTCTAACTAGAACACTGAAATTGCATGCGCAACTCGCTACCGACTGTTTTATGGGCAGAATTGTGTAAGACCCACATTTCCCACATTCAGTTCAGGTTCCCCACCCTGTCTATGTGATGTCATATTCGCGTCTGCTGGCGCGACCATATAAGGACGGAGGGAATCCCCTCTTGTCTCTAGACTCTCTCTGTGAGGTCATGTTTACGTCTGCGGACGTTACAGTTTAGGGAATTAAGGTCCCCCATCCCTTATTCCCGGATTCTTTGTGAGTCTATCTGGTGATTATGCACTGTACATCTGGCTTAGCTTCCAGTGATCGGTGTTTTTATCCCAGCACGCACGGCGTTTTACAAGGGGTTCCCGTAGCGTTTTGATAAAAACGCAGTACGAGAGGACTCTCGTAAGAGAACGTACTCGGTTACTAACGTAACCTCGGTTCTCTCTAGAAGAGGGAACGAGTACTGCGTTCTCTGCCGTGCGTACGGTTCACTCTGGTTCGCTTCGGCGATGAAAATCAAGTGAATCAGCCTTTTCGAGCTCCTTTTATAGAGGTTAGCCACACCCGTCTCGGCGGGAAATGGCAAGGATTGGCCTGACGTCACCTCAGGCCTCGCTCGATAGGCTTATGCAGTTGCCGCAGAGCAGCCAATGAGCGAGCAAGCCGTCTCGCCATAGCTGACTACTGCTGCAACGCGCTTTACATGTATGAAAATTAAGGATAATTTTTTGCTTCAGTATTTCGTGAAAAGAGACTTTTCCCGTAGCGTTTTGATAAAAACGCAGTACTCGTTCCCTCTTCTAGAGAGAACCGAGGTTACGTTAGTAACCGAGTACGTTTATGTGTTTTATCACACAGGTATGTTAATTGGGATCTAAGAAACACTGTAATGTTGTTTTGAATTATTTGCATACAATGACATTTTTGTGAATAATATTATTATTTTTATTATTATTATTATTATTATACTATTGCTATTATTACATATATTGTGTATGTGTGTGTGTTCTCTTTCCTGCAATGTCTCTTGAGGAGAGGTAACGTTAAAAGAGCTGCGGTTTAACAGTGCCTGTCTGTTTATGTGTTTTATCACACAGGTATTGTAATTAAATTCATCTTTTGCATGACCAGCTTTGAGTGGAAAATCCTTTTATTTACAACATTCAAAATAACACAACACAGAGGAACAACCGCTACACATATATCACCAAAAGGCCGAAATTGGGTGAACATTTGTCAGGCCGCCGAGGGCACACCCTTCGACGAAAACTCTAGAACTTTTGCAATTTAACGTCACAAAGGCCTTAAGATTACACTCACCAAATTTGAAGAGGATCAGATCAAATCTGTAGGAGGAGTTCGTTAAAGTACAACATCAGGAAATTACGAAAAATGCCCAAAATCTAGGAGGAAGTTCAAAATAGCTCACTTCCTGTTGTGTTTAGGGCTATGCTCCAAGAGACTTTTCTGTAGGTATTAGGTCATTACATGTATGTACCAAATTTCATACCTGTACGTGAAACCAGGAGCCGGGGCAAAATGTGGGGGCAATAATTTACCGAATTTGCCCCCCCCAATTCTGAAAACCATATCACACGTAAATTTTCACCACTTCTGAAGCGTGTGCAAAGTTTCATGAGTTTTCGAGCATGTTTAGTCCCTCTAAAAAGCGATTCACTTTGGAGAAGAAGAAGAAGAAGAAGAAGAAGAATAAACGGAGCAAAAACAATAGGGTCGTCTCACCATCGGTGCTCGGGCCCTAATTAAAGCTGCAAGCAGCGATGAAAAGGGCCCTCGCACCCCTGCCACCGCCACCCGGCGCCTTTAGGAAATGCCTTAAGATTACACTCACCAAATTTGAAGAGGATCAGATCAAAACTGTAGGAAGAGTTTGTTAAAGTACAACATCAGGAAATGGCAAAAACTGCACAAAATCTGAGAGGAAGTTCAAAATAGCTCACTTCCTGTTGTGTTTAGGGCTACGCTCCAAAATACTTTTTTGTAGGAATTGGGTCTTTACATGTATGTACCAAATTTCATACCTGTACGTGAAACGTCGAGCAGGGGCAAAATGTAGGGGCAATAAGTAAGCCATTTTGCCCCACCCAATTTTGAAAACCACATCACACGTACATTTTCACCACTTCTGAAGCGTGTGCAAAGTTTCATGATTTTTCGAGCACGTTTTGTATTTGCCACACTTCCTGCTACCAGCAGGTGGCGCTATTGCTATAACCATAATGAGCATGGTCATGTGTTCAGGACAGGACTCTTATCAAACATGTGAAGTTTGGGACAGATTGGAAAATTAATGGCTGAGTTACTGCAGGCTGTCTGTGGTTGCCTAGCAACATCGGAACTGCAAGCAACATTAATATTGAACTTATCTGATCATGCATATATCACCAAAAGGCCGAAATTGGGTGAACGTTTGTTAGGCCGCCGAGGGCACACCCTTCGACGAAAACTCAAGATCTTTGCAATTTAACGTCGCAAAGGCCTTCAGATTACACTCACCAAATCTGAAGAGGATCAGATCAAATCTGTAGGAGGAGTTCGTTAAAGTACAACATCAGGAAATTACGAAAAATGCCCAAAATCTAGGAGGAAGTTCAAAATAGCTCACTTCCTGTTGTGTTTAGGGCTATGCTCCAAGAGACTTTTTTGTAGGTATTGGGTCATTACATGTGTGTACCAAATTTCATACCTGTGCGTGAAACGTAGAGCCGGGGCAAAATGTGGGGGCAATAATTTACCGAATTTGCCCCACCCAATTTTGAAAACCATATCACACGTAAATTTTCACCACTTCTGAAGCGTGTGCAAAGTTTCATGAGTTTTCGAGCATGTTTAGGCCCTCTAAAAAGCGATTCACTTTGGAGAAGAAGAAGAAGAAGAAGAAGAATTAAAGCTGCAAGCAGCGATGAAAAGGGCCCTCGCACCCCTGCCACCGCCACCCGGCGCCTTTAGGAAATGCCTTAAGATTACACTCACCAAATTTGAAGAGGATCAGATCAAAACTGTAGGAAGAGTTTGTTAAAGTACAACATCAGGAAATGGCAAAAACTGCCCAAAATCTGAGAGGAAGTTCAAAATAGCTCACTTCCTGTTGTGTTTAGGGCTACGCTCCAAGAGACTTTTTTGTAGGTATTGGGTCAATACATGTATGTACCAAATTTCATACCTGTACGTGAAACCAGGAGCCGGGGCAAAATGTGGGGGCAATAATTTACCGAATTTGCCCCCCCCAATTCTGAAAACCATATCACACGTAAATTTTCACCACTTCTGAAGCGTGTGCAAAGTTTCATGAGTTTTCGAGCATGTTTGGGCCTTTTAAAAAGCGATTCACTTTGGAGAAGAAGAAGAAGAAGAAGAAGAATTAAAGCTGCAAGCAGCGATGAAAAGGGCCCTCGCACCCCTGCCACCGCCACCCGGCGCCTTTAGGAAATGCCTTAAGATTACACTCACCAAATTTGAAGAGGATCAGATCAAAACTGTAGGAAGAGTTTGTTAAAGTACAACATCAGGAAATGGCAAAAACTGCCCAAAATCTGAGAGGAAGTTCAAAATAGCTCACTTCCTGTTGTGTTTAGGGCTACGCTCCAAGAGACTTTTTTGTAGGTATTGGGTCAATACATGTATGTACCAAATTTCATACCTGTACGTGAAACCAGGAGCCGGGGCAAAATGTGGGGGCAATAATTTACCGAATTTGCCCCCCCCCAATTCTGAAAACCATATCACACGTAAATTTTCACCACTTCTGAAGCGTGTGCAAAGTTTCATGATTTTTCGAGCATGTTTTGTATTTGCCACACTTCCTGCTACCAGCAGGTGGCGCTATTGCTATAACCAAATATGAGCATGGTCATGTGTTCAGGACAGGACTCTTATCAAACATGTGAAGTTTGGGACAGATTGGAAATTGTATGCCTGAGTTACTGCAGGCTGTCTGTGGTTGCCTAGCAACATCGGAACTGCAAGCAACATTAATATTGAACTTATCTGATCATGCATATATCACCAGAAGGCCGAAATTGGGTGAACATTTGTCAGGCCGCCGAGGGCACACCCTTCGACGAAAACTCTAGATTTTCGCAATTTAACGTCACAAATGCCTTAAGATTACACTCACCAAATTTGAAGAGGATCAGATCAAATCTGTAGGAGGAGTTCGTTAAAGTACAACATCAGGAAATTACGAAAAATGCCCAAAATCTAGGAGGAAGTTCAAAATAGCTCATTTCCTGTTGTGTTTAGGGCTATGCTCCAAGAGACTTTTCTGTAGGTATTGGGTCATTACATGTATGTACCAAATTTCATACCTGTACGTGAAACCAGGAGCCGGGGCAAAATGTGGGGGCAATAATTTACCGAATTTGCCCCCCCCCAATTCTGAAAACCATATCACACGTAAATTTTCACCACTTCTGAAGCGTGTGCAAAGTTTCATGAGTTTTCGAGCATGTTTAGGCCCTCTAAAAAGCGATTCACTTTGGAGAATAATAATAATAATAAACGGAGCAAAAACAATAGGGTCCTCTCACCATCGGTGCTCGGGCCCTAATTAAAGCTGCAAGCAGCGATGAAAAGGGCCCTCGCCCCCCTGCCACCGCCACCCGGCACCTTTAGGAAAGGCCTTAAGATTACACTCACCAAATTTGAAGAGGATCAGATCAAAACTGTAGGAGGAGTTTGTTAAAGTCCAACATCAGGAAATGGCAAAAACTGCACAAAATCTGAGAGGAAGTTCAAAATAGCTGACTTCCTGTTGTCTTTAGGGCTACGCTCCAAGAGACTTTTTTGTAGGTATTGGGTCATTACATGTATGTACCAAATTTCATACCTGTACGTGAAACGTCGAGCCGGGGCAAAATGTAGGGGCAATAATTAAGCCATTTTGCCCCACCCAATTTTGAAAACCATATCACACGTAAATTTTCACCACTTCTGAAGCGTGTGCAAAGTTTCATGATTTTTCGAGCACGTTTTGTATTTGCCACACTTCCTGCTACCAGCAGGTGGCGCTATTGCTATAACCAAATATGAGCATGGTCATGTGTTCAGGACAGGACTCTTATCAAACATATGAAGTTTGGGGCAGATTGGAAATTGTATGCCTAAGTTACTGCAGGCTGTCTGTGGTTGCCTATCAACATCGGAACTGCAAGCAACATTAATATTGAACTTATCTGATCATGCATATCACCAAAAGGCCGAAATTGGGTGAACATTTGTCAGGCCCCCGAGGGCACATCCTTCGACGAAAACTCTAGATCTTCGCAATTTAACGTCGCAAAGGCCTTCAGATTACACTCACCAAATTTGAAGAGGATCAGATCAAATCTGTAGGAGGAGTTCGTTAAAGTACAACATCAGGAAATTTTGAAAAATGCCCAAAATCCAGGAGGAAGTTCAAAATAGCTCACTTCCTGTTGTGTTTAGGGCTATGCTCCAAGAGACTTTTTTGTAGGTATTGGGTCATTACATGTATGTACCAAATTTCATACCTGTGCGTGAAACTTAGAGCCGGGGCAAAATGTGGCGGCAATAATTTACCGAATTTGCTCCACCCAATTTTGAAAACCATATCACACGTAAATTTTCACCACTTCTGAAGCGTGTGCAAAGTTTCATGAGTTTTCGAGCATGTTTAGGCCCTCTAAAAACCGATTCACTTTGGACCCTCGATGTGGCCGTTATCTGATTGGCTTGAGTAGGCGGTGGGTGGAGTCCACGTATTTGTGGATCTGTCTGCACGTCAACGCTAGAAGTGTTTCAAAATCCACAAATGCGTGAGGAGATTCACAAATGCACAGGAACCGATTCACAAATGTGTGCAGTGATTTACAAATGCACAGAAAGCGGTTCACAAATAAATGCCAGGCAGAGTTGTGTTTGTAAAATAATAAAATATTTGTAAATATTTTATTTATTTGCAAATCTCATTTTATTTATTTGTGTATTTTATATTTTTTTGTGAAACTCTTTACATTTATTTGTGGATCTTAATCTATTTATTTGTGAATTGGATACATTTTTGTGAATCTCTTTACATTTATTTGTGAATATTAATCTATTTATTTGGAATATTGCAACAATAATACCCCCATACCTGGGAGACTAGCGCTAAATTAGCCTATAGTTTAGCGCCATCTACTGTTTTAGAGGAGGAAGTTACTCAACTGCATTTGTGAGAAAATCTGCCTGCGCGCATTTGTGAGAAAATCTGCCTGCACGCATTTGTGACCTTTGTGCTTGCACATTGCTTTCTGTTTGTTTGCGAGTCGAGATTTCCTTTGCAAAGCGGATCGAGTTTGTTTGCGAGTCGAGTTTTCCTTTGCGAAGTAGATTGAGTTTGTTTGCAAAATGCTGGATTTGTTTGTTAAATTATGGCACATAATTCGCTCCATACTATAGCACCATGTACAATTATTGCCCACATTTTTAATAGTCAGTTGTTTCTCTGGTGTGACCCAATAGCGTAATTTGTAATTCTTTAAATATAATTACTTTTAAAATATTTGTTTTTTTAAGTGTGATTGGCTGAGACACACAGAAAATCGTTAGGCCCCCCATATAAGTTTAAAATTTAAACCTACTTGTCAGATCGGAGATTACATTATCGAGGTAAGCTGTGTTTTTAATTTCGCTAAGATAAGTATTATTTTTGTACATTTATAGATTAAGTATAAGCGTGAATAGTTCACTCGTTTGTATTACATTGATAAAATGTTCTTGCAGAAAAAATGGCAGCACTAAAAAGTCCATCTAAAATGACTTGGGTGAAAGGAGAGGAGTACGTGAAAATTAGAGACCAGTTTCGCTTACTAGTGGTAAGTAGTAACGTTATATGTACTTTGCATGTTGGTAAACAAATCGGTTTAGTTTTTAATGCTGGTGCAAGATTATGTTTTTGTAATTTTAAAATAAATGCTGGTTGTTTTGTGCAGTATTCAATGTTGGATGAGGCAGTGCCGCGAGGCAAAGTGTACCACGAGCTGACCGAGTTGGGTGACAAGGTGATGGTGAAACTCGCTGGAATGGATGCAGAAAAAAAATACCTAAAAAAAGAGCTGGCAAAAGCTCAGGGAACAATAAAAAAGATGGAAGGGGAGTTGGAAGGGACAAAGGCTGCTCTCGATTTTATAAAAGATGGTACGTACGTAAAGACAGTTTTGTTTATTATGTATAAATAAAACTAAACTTTTTTCTTGTTGGAATATTGAAATGTACAGTTTGGTTTTGCACTGTATATAAGTTTGTCAAATTAACTGTATTTAAATTACAGATAATTTGGAACTTGGAGCTGCAGAGATCATCGTGATAGGAGAGGAAATGGACGTTGTGATGCCAGTGGAAAAGGAGACAGCATAATTTTATTTTATTTATTTTTTTGAATAAAATATATTGTACAAAAATGTTAAGATGTTGTATGTGTTTTGTGATTTGTAGTATATTCATATATGAATCTAAGTTATTGTGATGAGTCTAGAAATACAAAGCAGGTATAAAAATAGAATAGAATAGAATGTGATTTCGCTAATGTTACAGATGGCAGACAGAATTACAAAATAAAAAGCAATCCAACAGCACATTATACAATGTAAACAAAGACACGTTTTCTTGCAGCGGCCATTACAAAATGAGCAGTGGTGAGAGTCTAGTTATGTTATGAACGGAAGTGGAATTGACTGAAGGCTTTTCCGTTTTTGGTTAATATCTGTAGCAGAAAGAACGGCACATATCAGCCTGTAATATGAAGTAGCATGTGTATATAGGTGTTAAGTCATTTGCGAATGGATTCTTTGGATGCACTTTTTTTTTACACTGTTCCAGGGAAGACAGGGGTAAAGATGTGGTCTCGAAGTGTTTACTGCTCAAAATTCAGTCAATTCAGCATCAAAGATTTCTTATAAATAGTGTTAAAATCTCATCTTGTGAGCCGAGTTTCCAGTCACACCCCTATTTATTAAACATGGCTAGGAAAACCAAGGAAAACATAGGAAAACATTTCCTACTTTTTAAGAAAGCATGACCATAAGTTTAAGTTTTGTGCAAAATAACTTTTAATGCGTTTAAAGTTTTTATTCATGTTATTTCTTGATTCACGCGTCTCCAGAGCGCAAATGGATCTGCTCGTGCGCGCGTGAGCAGACCATCTACGGGACAAGCCGGATTCCACAATATATTTATGTACACAATAATAATCTTTTACATTGTAATCCTTTTATTTTAAACATTTGGCATGTGTAAGATAGGGCCTTAAGTGTGATTTGATTGGTTTTATTTCGGATATTTCAATATAAATTAAATGTTCAATAGGCTACCCAGATAGCACACGTACGTCGGGCCGACGTTGGCCCAACATCGAGCGTCGGCCTCCCTCCCTATAACATCGCAAAGGCGTCGGCCAGGCGTAGGCAGATCTCTTGTCAGTCAGTGCTCTATTTCCCAGCTCCGTTACGTCGGCTTTAGGTCGGCCCACTATACGGGAGGCCGATGTCGCGTTGTGCTTGTGAACTTTCAAGTCGCTTTCAAACACTGGAGCGGCCGCGGCGCAGAGTTGCCATGGAAACGCCGCGGGACCACTGCGACTGGTAAGCAGGAAAACTCCCTCTCTCGCTGTTGTTTTCAAATTCACTGCTTTCAGGTGATATTAGTCTCTAAAATCACACGGATAATACACACAACTGTTCTTGACACTTCTCTTACTTGTAATTGATACGCTTATGGTGAATATTTACTTTTATATGGCTTTGTGTCTTCGGAAAAAGTCCGTTAGCATCTCAACTGTTTTCAGAAGAGGTAAGTTAAGCTAAGCTAAGTTAACGTTAACTCGGTTGAGCTTTTGTTTATGAAAGTTTGGGCTTTTAATCACCTCTTATGTGTATATGAGAGGTTTTGTAAAGGTTTTACTTGGAAGTGAGCTAATTTATTTTACACAAACGTAAACATAAACGTATGTAATCGGTGACGTCACTTACATGGAGAACTTACACTTACACTTAAGTTACATGGTTGAAACTAGCTCAATGGTAAACAAATATTGATTAAAAAAATGTTCTGTGATTTCAGCAGCAACAAAATAACCCATAACAGAGGGAAAGCTCCACGACTTCAACATTTCTGAAGAAAGCTACTGCCGGAGAAGTAGGAAATACAGGCAGGTAGGTAACGTTAGGAAATCCAAAACTAAAGAATTAATTACTGATTTTAGGAAACAGAGTCCCCCTCTTCCCCTCACTATCATAACCTATTGAGATAATACAAGAATACAACCATGGCACAATAATTGAGAGTAAGCTATGTTTTGAATCACACACTGATGCTGTTTGTGCCAAAGCCCAGCAGCGAATGTATTTTTACCGTAGACTGAGGAATTTTAACATTGACCCCACTTTGATGAGAATGTTTTATTCTTGTTTTATTCAGTCTGTTTAACCTTCTGTTTTATCTGCTGGTTTGGTTCCTTGTCTACAAAAAACGATTAGAGAGTATTGTTAGGACGTGTAGCAAGATTGCAGGCTTTAACTTTCCCCCTCTCTCACACATTTAGCAGCTACTCCAACAGAGTGGCAAAGAAGGCACTATCTATTGCAGCTGACCCTAGTCATCCTTTGTCCTGCCAGTTCAAGCTACTTCCCTCAGGCCGTAGGTACTCCATGCCCAGATGCAGGTCAAATAGATTCAGAAACTCATCTCAGAAAAGCATTTCACCTCTGCTGTAGCTTATATATAATATAGCTTAGCTATAGCTTCTTACTTGTAATAAACCTGGCATTATATAATAATATTGTTGGCTCTGTGACAAATGGTTTGTTGTGTTCCTAGATCCTTCAATGTTGATGCCCTGGCCTCCACCGTAGCAGAGTTGGGCGGATCATCATCTCTAAGGCGCTATGAACCATATGATTAGTAAGTAAAACTTCAAACATACACTAATGTCTAACATGCACTAATTGTGTTGGTAAAAAAATTATGTTTTGAAAGAAGTCTCTTATGTTCACCAAGACAGCATTAAAAACAATAATATCGTGAAATAATATAACAAATTTTAAATAACTGTTTTCTATGTGAATATATTGTAAAATGTAATTAATTCCTGTGATCAAAACTGAATTTTCAGCATCACAGCTTCATATGATCTTTCAGAAATCATTCTAATATGATGATTTGACTCTCAAGAAAAATGTATGATTATTACCAGCTTTCATTTTCTCAAAGGCGTAGCAGGATACCCAGGGCTTGGTTTACACCTATCACAATTTCTAGCCACTGGGGGACCATAGGCAGGCTAGGGGAACTCATATTAATGTTAAAAAACCTCATAAAGTGAAATTTTCATACCATGCAACCTTTAAGTGTTTTATACCAGTTTTCTATGTGAGGAAAACACTTAACTGTACATAGTAGTCTATTTTTAATTAGTATGGTGTTTACAGAGTTATCATTTATTTATTTTAATATCACTGTCTATGCGTTAAGTCACGTTCTGCAAGTGCAAATCTCTAAATTCAACTTTGAACTTTGGTATTTTACAGGGGACAAGTTCTCAAATTCACATTTTTATGCTCTTGAGTTTTGCTACTCTTTTACTTTCATAAATAACCTTCCTGATAATGTTCGGGGCTCAGACACACTCTCCCAATTTAAATCTAGACTAAAGACACAACTCTTTAGCCAAGCATTCAATTAACACATCTCATAATCTTGTTTTACAGTTAATATGTGATCAAATGGTAAAAAGTGCACATGATCATCTTTTGCCTGAAATAATATGAACTGCAGCTATGCTAATCTTTCTCCTGTTGCTTCCCTGTTTCTATCTCAGGATGCTCAGCAAGTTCACTACAGATTATAGCAGCTCCAGTTTGGATCCAGCCTCACTTGTGAAGACTTCAGATGATGGCAACTATAGATGGACATAAAAAAACTGCCAGATATTAAGGTGGGGTAAGCGATATTTCAAAAACGCTGTTGGACACTGTTGATATTTGGAATGAACCCAAACAAACACACCCCTCTCTTCAATGCTCCACCTCCAAAACTCACCAGATTGCCCAGCAGCCGCATCACCTTATTGGTGTAAATAACTAATTTATGTTATTGCATGACCTGCTCAATAAAAGCGCAACACTAAGAACGTTTCAGGAAACACGTTTTTAATTATGATAAGGGCTGGATTTCCCAAACCTTCTTAACGCTACGTCATTCCTAAGTTATACCTTTAGCTGTACCTTATCGTTAATACGTGTTTCCCGAAACGTTCTTAGTTAATTGTACCTTCTGTAAGTCATACGTTCGGATATTTCCCCACCGGTTAATCAAAGTGTGACAACACTGGTAATACCATAATAGAAGTGACGCGCATGCGATGCAGCGTGCTCGTTTTTCCAGGCACGCATATGCCACAGCGAGATGAAAACATCACAACTTTTCAGAATGCCACAAGCACACCGCAGGTCATGTGACAAAAACTAACCGATCAGCTTTGGCCTTTCCGTAACAACATGGAAAACTCGGCCGAACAGCCGATCATAGCTGTACAGGGCGAGTTTTTATTTCTCATCTCCATAAATATATCTAGTAGTAAAGCTAATGCAAGGGCTAGAAATCAGTTATTCCTTTGCTGATACTTCCGTGTCATCATGGAGAGCGCAGTTCATGGTTGCATAGCAACGACAGACGCCACGGGAGCGCAAGTGCTTGTAGAAAGGAGAGAGCGCTTTCCACACGTTTTTAGACGCGATATGTGAACGGCTCCTAATTCAGGATAAACTGAGAATCTATTTGGTTTAAAATCATTTTTGTTTTGTTCAAAATGGAGATCACGATAACATACATCAGAATAACATGTTTCAGTCTACTTAAAAAAAAGATACTCAATTGAATCATTAATTCAAACACTTTTAAAACCAATTAATTCAGTGTCTCATTCATAAACACCTGGGCTGGGTTTCCCGATAGCGTTGTCTCTTAGCGTGCTACGAAGACTCTTAAAGGGGCACTATGCAGCTTTCTGTTTTTGTCAAACAGCGACCCCTAGAGTCGCTGTGGAGTACTTGTATTTAACGTTACTGTCGTAAATAGCACTCGCGCAGAGCCGTCTCTGCACTCACGGCCTGATCCCTTCCGCCCTCTATACTGGTACCTGTTCAATAGGATGGAAGCTGTAATGAGTGGAAATAAGGTGTGGCCCCTTTAAGAGCTGCGCACGCCCTGTTGAACTGTCGTCGGCAGTCTGTGTTGTATCATGTGCACCTCGAACGTATGCGGGTTATTTCAGTTTGATGCTCATTCTTATCCTACTTTTGTTTATCAAGTAAAGATGTGGATGGTAGAACGGGTGACAGACAGTTACACAAGTTCGACTGGGGAATAAAGTGCAAGTTGTGAGATGCCAATCGCCTCCGTGAGTCTGTCTGGCTCTCGGTAATAACTTTATCTGTGAGCTATCCCTATTTCTCCTCCTGACAGAACGCGTTACAAAGCGTCGGACATCGAACAGGCACAGATAACCTCTGAAGATGTCTACTAGTCCATCAACAAGAACGATATTTACTCGAGTCTGACTCCTTGCTCGGTCAGTCTGCCGTTTCCTCTCTTTCGTCCTCCGACAAAGCTTTCCTAGCTTTGTGTGCAGTGCCGTAAAGCAATTTGTTACATCGCGAGACCTGATATCACGCGATACTTCCTGACGCGACCCGCCGTCCCAAAGTTGCAAGGGTGGTTTTTCTGCTCACAGGCGCTCGGGGGATGCGCGACGACCACCATTCAACCCGAAACAAGTCATATAACTATTCCAATGACTCCGAAGCTGTTCGGTTAAGGTAAAAAAGTTACTTAGTGCACCTTTAAGGTATAACTTAACTAAAGGTATACCATTTATAGGCGTGTTCCCCGAACCATACCTTAGAAAGCTGCTAAAGATATTCCTTCTTCCGTGTGACGTTACCCAGTGCTGCCCGTGGCGATGCTGCTGAATCTGCTGATATCGATGGCTCGAGAATCAATTATTCTCTCGTGCAGGGGCTGCTTCACTGCGTTAACTGAGAAAGCGGTGTTCTTTATAAAAGCAATTAAGAAATGTACGCGGGTTGGGTGAAAATAAACACTGACATTATGGATTCGGATGGCAATAAAATCACAGACTTACCCCTGTAAATGTTTAAAATACCATACGAACCCATGAGAAATAGTTAGCATCTACTTACAATTTAACTGACAGTATGCTTTCACTGGCCTTTGAAAGCGCTCCGCGGATGGCGTCGTCTTTTAGAACAACTATTCGCTGTATCGCTGCCATAGTTTGAGCAAACTCCCCACAACAATCATTCCCTTTAAATAGACTATTAAACCTATTAAACTATTAAATGGTTTGCCAGCTAATGTACCTTTGATTGTTGTTAGATTTTTAATTATATTATCCAGTGTAATGACAATTTTATTCTTAGCTTTAGTCCTAACTGCTTTTTCTCAATGTTTTTCACTCTGTTACAGGTTGCCAGGAAGAATCCTTCTCTACATTGTTGCTGTTCCTTTTTGATCCCTTTTCTCCTGGAGTTCTTTCTGGTGTCATTAAAATGTCTTAACTTGAATTGTGTCTGTTCATTATACTAGAGACAGTTACACACAAAATTAAGAAGATATTTTTCAATGTCAGTATAGCCAACTTTTTTCATATTGGATAGTCAAGTAACTCCAGGGCTGTATATATGTACATAGACATTGAGGGGGACAAGTCCTACACTACAATACATGCTTTTCTTACTTAGTATTTTTGTGTTGTTTCCAGTCCAAATATCTAAAAATTCTTAAATCAAGAAGCATTTACTAGAGAAGTAAAATAACATAAGAAATTCTATTTTGTTTTCAGATAAACAGAGTAATTTAAGTAATTTTTGCTTAAAACAAGCTAAATTATCTGCCAGTGGGGTAAGAAAAAATTATCTTGATTCAATTGGAAAACAAGATTATTTTTTCTTACCCCACTGGCAGATAATTTAGCTTGTTTTAAGCAAAAATTACTTAAATTACTCTGTTTATCTGAAAACAAAATAGAATTTCTTATGTTATTTTACTTCTCTAGTAAATGCTTCTTGATTTAAGAATGTTTAGATATTTGGACTGGAAACAACACAAAAATACTAAGTAAGAAAAGCATTTTTTGCAGTGTATAATTATATGTCAATAATAACAATAGTATGTCAATAGTTAGAAATGGCCAAAATGGAAATTCAATTTTGGAAATTCTTGCTCCACTCTGTTTTTAGGATGGCAAAAAGGTTTAAAAGTTACATTTTAGGCTGGTCTACCTTACAGAGACCATCCAAATAGATAGCCAATCAAATCATAGAAGGCGGGGTTTACTGTTCACAGAAGCAGAGCATGTGTTTCATCAGTTTAACGTTGAAAGAGTGCGAGGTAAGATGGAAGTGTAAAACTACTTTTTTTTCTTGAATATGGCCATTTTGAGGGATGAAAGTTGCATGTGTTCAGTATCAAAGCTATTTTAACAATTTAAGTCTCGGGGCAATGTTGACTACAGTTTATGTGCTGCTGAGTGAGTGTTGCAGCGCGATCTCCGCTCTGTGTGTGTGTGTGTGTGTGTGTGTGTGTGTGTTCGTAAGTGCGTGCGTCAATGAAAGCAGCGCATGGTGTCTAATGTAAAGAGTAGCCCGAAAGGTCCGACCTATAAATAAAGGTCCTATAAAACCCATGCTGAGCAGCCAAAAGATTTACAGCTTTGCATCGTTCAAACATCGGCCGGATATCATTTGCGATCAAAGGCCGACGTCGAGGAGACATTGCCGATGAGCAAACGATCTCTGAGCGACATCGTGCCGATGGAACTTTGTACATCGGGCCAACGTCGGCCCGACGTACGTGTGCTATCTGGGTACACGTGTAGGCTAATAGTGTTAGGCCTATATGGTTTTACATCATTTTTTTAACTTGTAAATAATTATTAAATGAATATAATTTGTAGCTTATAATTCAAGTGAAATATGTGCATAAATATCAACTACAGGCTAAACATTACTTAATGTTTCTGAATTTAACAAGGAGCATCTTTTAAAAAAAATTTGTTTAAAAGATGCTCCTTGCTGGGTTAAAACCAAATGCTGTAAACTATACGTCCCCTTTTGCTTTCAGCAAATACAGAGATACACAACTCGAGATACTTATTCTGATATTTCAAGCCTTATTCTGATATTTCAAGACAACAAGAGGAACAACGACAACAACAACGACGACAACAACAGTTTGAAGACATTACACACGGTGAGTTACGATGATTAAATGTTATTTTTATCGACACTGAGGTTTAATTGTTTTAATGTGATTTTCTCTTTGCCAAATCCACTGTTAGTTTTTTAACAACATTGGTCCTTATTTAATTTCAGCATTTTAACCCTTTAAAAGTGAGTTTGCTTCACACGTTTTTTATTTGGTGAAAAACAAATCAATTATTTTCCTTATACAAATATTAATGCATAGGCAGAATTTTGTTGGGTTTACAGCTTGTGTTAAGTCATTAGAAACAGCTTTATTTTGAAGTGTTGTTTTTATTTGTAAAATGACAGATTTTTCCTTAAAGTACCATTCACAGACGCTCACATTTCTAAAGAAATTACATCCCTCAATCATAATTATATCCATAATATACCCACACAATTATAATTGCATAACTTTAATAAAATAAAATGCTTTTCATGTATTAATGGAGTATTGCAAATTGATTCTCCACTGTATAGCTGTTTTGAAACAATATGTATTGTACAACCTGCTTTATAAATAAATAAACAAACGTGAATGCATTATGAGAGATAATCATCACTCATCTTGAATTGGTAACAAATTTCAAGAGTTTTAATAGGATAACAGCAAAATTTGTCTTGCATTCATTGAAAAGGTCAATATTCAAGAATTCATAAGCAAAAAAAAAAATTTAATTAAAATTAAAAGTTAAATAACACTCCCTGAAAATAAGTGTGAACATAAATCTTATTCTATTTATTTGTTTACAATTTTTTTAATTTTTTAAAAATGCACATTGTACCACAATTTAAATGTAAGTGTTTTTTATAACTCCTTTATAATTTCTCATATTTTATAAAACATTTTAACTGCATATAAATTACTTGTGTGTTTTTTTATTTATTGTAGATGCCGAGGAAGAAGGGCTTTCGTATGCGGCGCACACCAAGAATCGTCAAAAGTAAGAGCGATTCTAGTGCATGTATATGTTGTGAAGAATTGCAGCTCTCTGTTGTAGCTGGGACTGATGTCAGGGCTGCACCATTGAATTGCGATGTGAACGACTCAATTGCATGTAGTGTTGTGGCTGCAATCAAACATGTGATTGCTCCTGTGTGTACATGGGTACAGACAGATGTTGATGACATATGTGTGGAAGGGAGTAAGTTAGCCACATTTGTAGCTAAGGCAAGCCAGAAAAGAGATGGTAAACAGGAGTTGTGTAAGTTGATTGAACAGCACAATGTGTTTGGCAGGAACTGGAATGTAGAAATTGGTCTGCCATTGTACAGAGATTTTGGATTGTCAGTAATGTATGAAAAGCTGCAAGAATATTTGTTGAGAGATGGAATGTGTCTGCTAAATCTTCATAGTGCAGTTAGTGTGGTCATTCATCACAAAGATTATTTTGTGGTGGTTGATTTTGGCACTCGTGATATGTTTGGGTTGGCATCGGATATTGGTACGTCTGTTGTTGTTTTCAACACATGCCTTAATGATCTTATGATTCATATTAGTAATCTAAAGAAATCTTTAGATGCACAGTGGTATGCCATTAGTAGCATTTCTGTGAAGACAAGTCAAGAAGATCCTGACCTGCAGAGTGGTACAGTGCTTACAGATTGTTACGTTGACACTGAACGTGTTGCCAAGGTTGATAATTCTAGTTCTGTCAGGTTTGAAAGGGTCACTAGTGGAACGGAAGTTGCAGCTGAGCTTGAGGATAACATTTCTGTGAGAGTTGAAAACAGTGTAACAGGATCATTTCACCAGGGTTATAAACAGTTTAAATATGGAGGACTTCAGTGTATGGCAATAGCTTTAGTAAGTTTAGCAAAGCATACAGTTTATAGTGTCTTCTCATGGCAGACCAAAGATCTTGATCGAGTTGTAGTTTTAGGTGATGAGTTGTACACAGATTTGCGAGACACTAATAGGATTAGCCACCCATCTAATCTGTTGTGTGTTGCTGATTTGCCAAAAGAGTCAGTTATTGATGGAGAAAAATTTCTGTTTCAGTATGGTGACTTTGTCATTGGTGATGTTGATGTGGTTGAAGGTGAATTTATTAAGAGTGGGGTATACACCAGTCTTACATTTGGACTGGAAAAAATGTTGGCGCAGTACGACACATGTCTTTTGACAATGTGTGGCAGTACATGTGCAATCATTGCTCAAAATGGACAGTATGCAGTTGTTTACTCTCATGCACAAAATGCTCTTGGCATGGTTAATGGAAATGGAAGAAGTGTTACTGTATATTTTTCTTCTCTTAAAGAATTGTTTAATCACATTTGTCATTTAGCTAGAGGGCTCAGTGAGAAGCACAAACCTTTTGAAATAGCTGGTGTCTGTGTAAGTGTTACAGCTGTGCAATCTAGGCAATTGGCAATAATTTCAGCTGTGACATGTAAACCAACTGATAACTTTGGTTTCAACCCTTCACAAAATGTATTGCAAACTCAGGATGTGAGTAGGTCTTGTGAAAAAAAACCTGTGACTTTTGTGACCAATGACTTGGTTTTGGACAATGGTTCTGTTTCACAGCAAAATACACCAAAAATTAAAAATGGCAAACGTAAAAAGTGTTTAAGACTGACAGAGAATTGTAAAAAGTCTGACAAGAAATCTGACATTGAATTTGATTTAGATTCTCCAAAAGATGTACCGGTAAATTATACAAATACCAAGGGTAAAATTTCAGTAAGTAATTATAGTTCAAAGAAAAGGAAAATATATGATGTTATTGAAGCTAATTCAGATGTTGAATTTGTTAGTGTTAGTGTAATAAATAAAAAAATTATGTTTAGTCCTATTTGTAAACATGCATGTCAAACTTTGTGCAGCCAATTAAAGGTAGATTTTGAAAAATCTATTGTTCCAGTATTTACACATGTTGGCTTTTTAGGAGTTCCATGCAAAAATGACAGTATAGAGCCTGATGGGAACTGTTTCTTCCGAGCTATCTCTCAAGCTGTGAGTGGTACACAAAAAAATCATAGAAAAATACGACTAGCTGTTGTGCAACAGCTGGAAGAGAATGGTGAAAAATATCAAAACGTTTTGAGAAGAGAATATTCTTCAGTGTCAGAGTACATTAAGAAGTCTAAAATGCGATATCTTAATAGCTGGGCTACAGAAGTTGAAATACAAGCAACAGCAGATTATTTAGGAATCGATATATTTACATTTTATGATGGTCGTTGGTTAAAATACAGTTGCAATGGTAAACGTTTGTCAAAACATAGCATTTATTTAGAAAATTGCCACGGAAATCATTATGAGACTGTAGTTTGTGTTAATGAGCCTGAACAACTGACTTGTTATGGCTACTGCAAAACCAGTACGTCTTATACTGAAGGGTACAATATTAGATCACACATTAAGAATGAAAATAATGTTCTAGATTTGGAAAACAAGATTATTCAAATACAAATGCAGTTTGGGACTGAACACAGGGTTCTCAAGTCTCACGCATTGGCCGTGAGACACACGCAATTCAACCAGTTCACACGCTCACACGCCACACCGTGTATTTCTCACGCTGAAAAGGCAATGTCAACCAAGTTGTCCTACAAGCTTTATATATAATGTTGTATATGAGGCGCGGGCACACAAAGTGAAGTTTCCTGCCGCTAGCACGTATCTCGGCCAGATTGCGTTCGTTAATAGGCAACATAGATGCGCGAACACACGGAAGTTGACGGAACAGTCTCGGCCACCGTACGTTCGTTACTAGGTAACCAAAAACATAGCGCGAACACACGTCGTGATGATGGAGAAGGTAAGTTGGAAGAAAGCTTGTCTAACATTTTTAGGCTAAAACATTTAATATATAGCCCATCGTATACATTATTATTGATGCAGTCAAAAACTCTACAACTACTCTGCAGCCAGGCCAGAAGCTTTGGCTCAGTTTGGCTAGCTTACCTGAAACTAAGGGAAATGTTAGTGGGTATGGGAAGGAATGAAGATGTATTTCTTCATTTTATTTTAAATAAATTTAAATTTATTTATTTTATTTTATTTTAAATTATATATTATACTGTATTAATAGTATTTCTAGTTACATTAAGGCTACATACGTATTAAAGCAGAGTGCTCTGGGTAATATATATCCTGTCAAAACATACATTAATCATTGCCATTGCATTTGTATTTTTCAAACACTTACAACACAAAACACATTTCATAAGCTGGAGTGTGTACTCTTGTGTACACACACACATACACACACCTTAATAATACTCTATATGTCATTTGTTCACAATGTCCCACCACACAATAAATCATTATACCGTTTCGACTAGACACATTCAAAATGCAAAAATATTTGTTTTTCCAAACTGTTTGGAGCAATTTATTATATCTTTGTAATTTTTGTATAACTTATTTGTAATTTTGAAATATAAAATTAAAGAGTATATTTGATGTGATGAATTGCTCGGTCATTTATTAGATTTTGCTGGTTAATTATGAACAATGGGTAAAATTGGGGGGCGGGGACAGGTGGGGGCGTGGCTCCATTAGGCCCCTCCCCCAACCACATGTGATCTCACTCCAAGCTTTTGATAAAACTTGAGAACCCTGTGAACAACAGCATCATAGTTTATTAAAAACAAAGCAAAATGACACGTGTTGTGCAGCGGAAATGGTAGTTGATTCAGATGTTGAAGTTGTGAGTGATTCAGATGTTGAAGTTGTGGAAAATGCAGATCAAATGACATTCACATATAGTCCTCTATCTACAGAAGTTGCACAAACATTATGTAATACATTTAATTTGAATTTTGAAAGACAGAATCAACAGGGACCCACTGTTTGTGGGTCTTTAAGTGTTGTTTGTAAGACGGATCAAGTTGTAAAGGATGGTAATAGTTTTTTCAGAGCAGTAGCTCAAGTGATTAGTGGTTCTCAAAACAGTCACCGGAAGATAAGACTAGCTGTTGTCAAGTATATGGAAAATCACAGTGAAGAACATATGAAGTTAGTAGGAAAATGTTTTGTTTCAATGTCAGAATATATTTCCAAGTCCAGAATGAAATATGTTGGATATTGTGCTTCAAACATAGAATTTCAAAGTACAGCAAATGCTTTGGGAGTGGATTTATTTATATGCAATAGTGGAAAATGGGTCAAGTACATTTGCATAGGTACAGTGGTGAGAAGTGAAGGAATTTACCTAAAACAATGTGAGAATAATCATTTTGAGCCTGTAATATGTGTCCAACGGGTTGATAAGAAGGTTTGCTTTGATTTGTGCAAAGTTGGTAATTTGCCTGAGATATCGTACATGTGTAGAGAGAATTCAATAAGACAGGCAGACATTACTGCAAATATTTGTATTTCAAATAGCAATTATAGTTTTTCTAAGTATAATAAAAGGAAATGTGCCTTCCAAAAAAACATTCAATATCAGGTTAATGGGTTGTATAAGGAAAATAAAAAGGACATGAGCAAATATAAGTATCACAAAGATGTGGTTTATAAGGAAAAGAAAAAGAATGTAGGTAAAATTAAGTATCAAAAAGATGTGGTGTATAAGGAAAAGAAAAAGAATGTTTGTAAAATGAAGTATCATAAAGATGTGGTGTATAAGGAAATTAAAAAGCACATGAGCAAAAGAAAGTATCAGGAAAATCTGTTGCATAAGGACAAATTAAAGGACACAAGCAAAAATAAATATAGGTTAAATCAGAAGCACAGGCAAAATGTAAAGGCCATTAGTACAAGAAAGTATCATGGAAACCCTGAGCATAAGCAACGTGTTAAAGCAGGTATGAAATTTAAAAGGCAACAAATTAAAGGGAAAGCAGAACAGTTTGATTTTGTTATGCAGCACTTTTTGGATTTAGTAAAAGATGGGCCTGATTTTGGGTGTTGTGTTTGCCATCGATTGCTGTTTCAACATCAGGTTTTAAATTGTAATAGAGAATATTATAACAGAAAAGGAATATCTTTGATTTCAGATAAATGTATAACTGAAGAATATTTGCACAAATGTGATAAGAACTGTGTAATGCCATGTCAGTGGCTGGATACACCTAGAGGTAAGCTGTGGATTTGTTACACATGCCATTATAAGCTTAATAAAGGTGTAATTCCACCTGAATGTGCGACAAATAGTTTGAGAGTTTGTCCCATTCCACCAGAATTGGCATGTTTGAATAGTTTAGAACAACATCTGATTGCTTTACATATACCATTTATGAAAATGTTAGCATTACCTAAAGGGGGGCAAAATGGAGTACATGGACCTGTAACATGTGTTCCTGCAAATATTGTGCAGACTTCTAATTTGTTGCCCCTTTCAAGTATGGAAGGTTCTTTGTTGCCTGTAAAATTGAAGCGTGGTGTAACCTAGGTTACTATAGCCCATGTCAAACCTATAAAAAAAAAAAAAGAGAAAAGAATTGAAATTCGCATAAACAAATTTATTGATTTATTTTAATGTTTAAAAAATTAAATATTTTTTGAACGAATGTAGAAAATGTCGCAAATTGAAAATATTTAAACAATTAGGAATATCTCCGCCCTTAGGGTGTTGCGTCATCTGTCTCCGTAAACAGTCTCTCATCACGGAGTGAAGTGAAATGGCTGTCTGAGCAGTGATGCATGTCGATCGCAGTTCTAAAGTCAAGAAAGTAAGTGAGGAATACTAGATTAACTATTGAAATGCATAGTTTGAAGCATCGTTGACAAGAACATGTTATTTAAATAGTTTTAATTACGTTTCTATTGACTAAGGATTAAGTGAGAAGTTGAGCGAATTCGTCTGACAAAACTGCATATAACAGATTCCCTTGATACATCGAGATCATTTCTGATCGTTGTTGATTTATTCTTGGTAAGTGAGCTCATAAATCTTTTTAGTTATGATTTGTGCATTTTCAATCATTTTTGTAGAGTCAGGTGTTCATAACTGATACTGTGATTTATATTTCTTGTGAAATATGTTAAGAAATGAGTTCATATGTGATTTTATCACTTAAATTAGCTGTTGTTTTACTGTTTAAAAGTGTTTATATCCGTTTTCTAACTTTGTGAGTGTGACGAGTGTAACGTAGCTCACATGGAGTTTTTGCTAACCATGCGGGCCATGTGCTATGAGCTACATGCTAATTGAGTGCACATACTTCTCTTCATGGCGTTATTCTTCATTAATAGTTATATTTCTGTTGAGAAATGTGGAAAAAAAAGAAATAAGTGTTAAAATGTGCCTTGAAGCATTTATTGTGCTGAAAATGATAATTTGAAATATTAATGTTGTTGTATGGGATTAATTGTTATTTCCTGCCTTGTCTTTGCAAGGTTGGGTTTTTTTTCCCTTTCCTTTCTTTTTGTCTTTTGGAACAGAACGAGGAGTTCTTAGTTAGAACTGTTTCTGTCAACAATGAGGAGTGCTCAGCGTTGGTGGAGACTGGCGAGCCAACCTGGTTTTCCCGAGCTTGAACAACATATCATTGTTTCTTCGAGGTGGTAGGATCTCACTTATTCTGTGAACAAGAACAATTTTTTTTTCCTTTTTTTCCATTTTGCATCTTGGAGTTGAGTATCTGCGCTCTTTACACTAACAGAGCACGGGAACAGGAGTACGAAAGAACATTGAACTGTGCTAAACTCCTGTTGAATTGCTTGAGTTATTTGCTTCAAAGACAATCAATTGGAAAGGACTCTGATTCGGTGTCATCTGACATTTTCTTGAGCATTGTCTCATTTGCTGTTATTTTGTTATCTTTGCTTTATATATTTTTTATTTATTTTTTTATTTGAAAGGTTGTTCTTTGGTTCTGAAAAGAGAACACAAGCTGTTATTAAACTGTGAGTTGTGTAAATGGGTTATACCACAAATATGTAAAAGGAAAGGTTGTTTAAAGGTTTACAGCTAACCAAACCAAGCTAGGAAGTTAAACTGAGTAAAATAGGAATACTAAGGTTAATTGAGGGATAACAGACTAAATAAATAAAATATAAACAGTATTAAATATAATATATATATATATAAATATATTGTATGCATAACTACAGAATTAAATAACACACAAGGAGTCATTGAATTATACAGCTTTATTTCAAGTTTAACACAAAAAAAGAAAGGGGACTGTTGTGTGAATTATATTGTTTTTTTGTTTTATTCCATTGCTGTCAAATTTTACCTTTTCTTTTTTTTTTTCCTTTTCCCTTTACAAGAAATCGGTTAATTCAAGAAATCATAAAAAAATACTCACTTTTCAAACCGTAGTTCTGTCTCTTGTCGTCATTTCCCTTGTCTTACTGCAACGCTGGCTCAAGAGCGAACATAGACTTCTGATCTGGTCCAAAGTATTAGAAAGTGCTTTATGCTTTATTTAGTTCACGTGTGCTACATACAAGTTGGCGAGCCAGCCAGGAGCCAGTTCTTGCAGCGAGGGTAACTGTTACAGAAACAGAGAAGGGAAATTAGTAAACCAAGAGAAACAAGTTATTGATATTTTCAACCGTTACAATGGATATCGTGAAGCGGGAAAACGTTAACGTTGCAAATGCGCTCATAGTCAAAGGCCTTACGTTAACCGAAACGGACAATGAGCTGGAAATGTACCTAGAAAGATATGGTTCAATTAGCCGTAATATTATCATTGATGACCCAGATTCAGAGTTTCACCAAAATGCCATCATAGAATACAATCATAACTCTGCAATCCAAAATCTGCTCCCTTTCTTACCTTTAACTTTGGGGAGTCTCTCTGACCCAGGGGTTACCTTCCGAGTGCGTGCCTTAGCCACTGTCTACACTCAACCTTCTATCTGCACTGCCACTGAAGGGTATCTTGAGGAATTGAAGGCCATTGCTAAGGAAAGTGGAAGGTCCTTCCAGAGTGTGCTTCAAGAGGAATTGGAGAAACTCAGAGAAACCCATTCTGAAAATCAAGCTCCAACAGAATCGCAGCAAGCGAGCTGCCATGATCTTAGCGGTGACTCCAAGAGTGCAGAGGCCACCGCCCCATCGTCAATAAGTAGCCCCCTGACTAATTCAAAAGTGACACCAACTCAAAACTCAGAACCTAAAAACCCAACCAAGAATAAACCGACATTTGTGTCTCCCCCTTCTCCAGAAACTACCACTGATGATATTACTGTGACAACATGCCCTGTGTTCCCCACAAATATTGTGGACCCACCCAGTGTTCAGAGAATGGTGGTTGAACACATAGTGAAAACAAGTGAAGCTACTGTGTCACAGCAAACCTCTATTCGTCTGAGGGTTTTCTCAGGGAGGGTTCCGCGCCCCCCCAACGAACCAGATTTCGACACCTGGCGTGCAAGTGTCGACTTCCTGTTAAGTGACCCTTCCATCTCTGACTTGCACAGAACGCGGAAAATCCTAGACAGCCTCTTACCTCCAGCTTCCGACATTGTGAAACATGTTCGCCCTCCAGCCCTACCTGCTGTGTATCTTAAGCTCTTAGAGTCCGTATATGGTTCTGTCGAGGACGGAGACGAGCTGTTGGCCAAACTCATGGGCACTCTACAAAATCAGAGTGAGAAACCGTCAGACTACCTGCATCGGTTGCAAGTTATTCTGAGTGCTGCAATCAGACGAGGTGGCATAGCAGAAAGTGAACATGACCGTTACCTTCTGAAACAATTCTGCAGAGGGTGTTGGGACAATCGTCTCATTGCCGACCTTCAGCTTGACAAAAGAGAAGTACAACCACCCACTTTTGCCGAATTAGCAGTGCTTAAGGAGGAACGGATGAGAAAGCATCTTGGGATGACAAAGCCCCCTAATACCTACCAAAAGTCGCGTGCAGTCTCCAATCAAGTATCAGCCTGTTTGTGTAATGTGCCCAGCTCGGATGGTTCTGAAACCAGTCTTCTTAAGAAACAAGTTGCAGAAATCCAAGCCCAAGTTACTACCTTAAAGCAGTCTCCTGACCAAAAGAATCCAAAGAGTCATTCTGAAAAGGCTGAGTTGACCGCTTTAAAGAAGATGGTGGAAGAATTATGCACTCAAGTAGCTGCGGTAAAGGCATCGGTCACCCAGGGACTGAAACAAAACAATGCAGAGGAGTTGGAAATTTCTAGGCTCCAACGTCAGATTGCTGAGCTGCAAACTCAAAGTGTCAGTCGTACAACGCCTCGAACTTCTAGTGCTCAGAGACCGCTTAACACAGAAACGGACAGAGGTCCCAGGATGGGCCATCTGAGAGTTAACAGACCACGACCCTGGTACTGTTTTCGGTGCGGAGAGGATGGGCACCTAGCTATCAATTGCGAGAACGCTCCAAATCCTTCCAAAGTCGAAGAGCAGCGACTTAAGTTAAGAGAGCAACAAAGCCAATGGGACTCTCTGCATGGAAGGCCTGCCCAGCCTTTAAACTAAAAAAGGTCTCTATAGCGGGGCATATGGAGACCAGACGTTCAGACTGTCGCCCTGAATGTTACAAACAGATAACTGACGTGAGTAACTGTGGTGCACCGCCATCGAAACGCTTGCCAAAGGGGTTAGTGGGGATAAAATGCACAGCCAAGGTCGCCATTGGAGAAAGAGAAGTAGATTGCCTTCTAGACACAGGGTCACAGGTGACCACAATTCCTCAGTCATTTTATGAAGAAAATTTGTCAGACCACTCCTTGAAGCCATTAGTAAACTTGTTGGAGGTAGAAGGAGCAAACGGACAGGCAGTACCGTATCTGGGGTACGTTGAGTTAACCCTGAAATTTCCCAAGGCTTTCATAGGAACTGAAGTTGAAGTCCCCACCTTGGCCTTGGTGGTGCCAGATTTAACAAGTCTTTCTCAAATTCTAGTCGGAACCAACTCCTTAGATGTGCTTTACAGCAGGTGTGCCAAAGAGAATGCGGCTAACTTTCAATCGAGCTTCCATGGTTACCAAGCAGTACTTAAAGTCTTGGAGGCCAGATGGAGACAAGCCAGCAGTGGGACTCTGGGTTACGTGAAGTTGAAGGGAAACTCTCCTGAAGTTGTGCCTGCAGGAAGCACAGTGGTCTTGGATGGCTTTGTCCACCTACATGGTCCCCACACAGAGAAGTGGGTGACTCTCGAGCCTCCATCTGTCCCTTTACCAAGTGGCCTACTGATTGCAAACTGTTTGCACACCTTACCTCGAAACCGTCTCTCTAAATTGTCAGTTTTGCTAAGAAATGGAACTCAAACCGACATAAAAGTCCCTCCTAAAGTTGTGCTGGCAGAGATTCATGCAGTTCAGAAGGTCATGGACCAGCAGCACCAGAGTTCAAATGTCAAAACTGAGGAACCATCAAACGACTGTGCTAACCTTGCCTTCGAATTTGGTGACTCCCTGCCCACGATCTGGAAAGAGAGGATATCAAAGTTGTTAAACTCCATGCCTGAGGTCTTCTCCCTGCACGACCTTGATTACGGCAGCACTGAAAAGGTCAAACATCAGATAAAGTTGAGTGACAGCACACCGTTCAAGCACAGAGCCCGACCCATCCATCCCCAAGACATTGATGCTGTAAGAAAGCACCTCCAAGAACTACTAGAGGCCGGTGTCATCCGCGAGTCTGAGTCTCCATTTGCGTCACCAATAGTGGTAGTCCGTAAGAAGGATGGTACTGTGAGGCTATGTATCGACTTTCGAAAGCTCAACTCACAAACGATTAAGGATGCGTACGCCTTACCAAACCTAGAGGAGGTCTTTTCAACACTAACCGGCTCGCAGTGGTTCTCCGTGCTCGATTTGAAATCCGGGTTCTACCAAATCGGCATGGAAGAAGCTGATAAGTGTAAAACCGCGTTTGTCTGCCCGCTTGGATTCTGGGAATTCAACAGAATGCCGCAGGGGATTACCAATGCACCGAGCACGTTCCAGAGATTAATGGAACGGTGCATGGGAGACTTGAACAGAAAACAGGTGCTGGTTTTCATCGATGATCTCATAGTTTTTTCAAAAACTCTTGAAGAGCACGAGTCCCGGTTGCTGCAAGTTCTAAACCGACTGAAGGAGTATGGGTTGAAATTGTCACCCGAGAAATGCCGGTTCTTCCAGACATCCGTGAGGTATTTGGGTCATATAGTCTCACGAGACGGAGTAGAGACTGATCCAGCGAAGGTTGAAGCCTTGAAGACATGGCCAAAGCCAACAAACCTGAAGCAGTTGAGGTCTTTTTTAGGCTTTGCCGGATACTACCGGAGGTTTGTGCGAGAGTACTCCAAGATAATTAAGCCTCTTACCGACCTTACAGCAGGATATCCTCCACTCAGGAAGAGCGGTATTAAGAAACCGAAGGAAGGAAGCTATTTCAACCCCAAAGAAGAGTTCGGTGATCGATGGACTCCAGATTGCCAGAGTGCCTTTGACTCCATAATTGGCAAGCTCACATCTGCACCCGTTTTGGGCTTTTCGGACCCCAAGCTTCCCTATGTGCTTCACACTGATGCCAGTACCACCGGGCTCGGTGCAGCTTTATATCAGGAGCAGGAGGGGCAGATGCGAGTCATAGCCTTTGCCAGCAGAGGATTGACTAAGGGTGAAAGTAGATACCCTGCGCACAAACTAGAATTTTTGGCGCTAAAATGGGCTGTCACCTCCAAATTTAGCGACTACCTCTATGGTGCAGAATTCACTGTGGTAACGGATAGCAACCCCTTGACATATATTTTAACCTCAGCAAAACTTGATGCCACCAGTTACCGCTGGCTGTCCAGCTTGTCAACTTACAACTTTAAGCTGCAGTACAGAGCAGGTAGCCAGAATCAAGATGCTGACGGGCTATCCCGACGACCACACGGTGAGCCTCTGGATGACTTGGTTTCACAAAAGGAGAGAGAACGGATTAAACAGTTTACATTAAACCATCTCATCGGGCCAGGAGTTGAGTCATCTGTTCTCATGGCAGACACGATAAAGGCCATCTGTGAAAGGCACCAGGTGATTGGGTCATCCCAAAATCCTAGTTCATCTCACTCTTCACTTACCTTGGTTGAATCCCTTACTCAGCATGAGGACGCTCTGCCAAATGAGTTCCAGCATGAGGATGAACATGGTCTTCCAGATCTTCCTCATCTCTCAGAAACTTCCTTGGCGGAACTGCAGAGGAAAGATTCGGAAATGAGGATTGTTATTGAAGGATTGGAGTGTGGAGTGAAACCCTGTAACCTGAGAGACCAATCACCTACCATGGGCTTATGGTTAAAAGAGTGGAACCGATTAGAGCTGAGAAATGGAGTGCTGTATAGGAGAAGGCAGGAGTGTGGAGCCTCTAGCTATCAGTTGGCACTACCCACCACATTGAGAGATATGGTGTTACGGAGCCTCCATGATGACATGGGTCATCTAGGCATTGACAGGACCCTGGATCTCATCAGGTCAAGGTTCTTCTGGCCGAAAATGTCACAGGCAGTGGAAGAAAGGGTCAAAACTTGTGAGCGCTGTGTCCGCAGAAAAACACCCCCGGAAAGAGCAGCTCCTTTGGTAAACATCCAAACTGGCAGGCCCTTAGAGTTGGTATGCATAGACTTCCTGTCCCTGGAGCCAGACCAAAGCAACATCAAAAACATACTGGTTATCACGGACCACTTCACTAAGTATGCCGTTGCAATACCAACTAGAAACCAAACTGCCCAAACCGTTGCTAAGAGCTTGTGGGATAATTTCTTGGTGCACTATGGGTTTCCGGAGAAACTACATAGTGACCAAGAGGCAGACTTTGAGTCACACACAATAAAGGAGTTGTGTAAGATCGCAGGCATTCGTAAGGTGAGAACTACCCCATATCATCCAAGGGGCAATCCAGTGGAACGTTTTAATCGTACGCTCCTCCAGATGCTGGGGACCCTTGAAAATGAAAAGAAGTCTCGGTGGAAGGAGTTCGTAAAGCCCTTAGTGCATGCTTATAACTGCACCCGCAATGACACCACTGGTTATACTCCTTATGAACTCATGTTCGGGCGACAACCCCGCCTACCTGTTGATCTGGCCTTCGGATTGCCAGCAGACACTCCCATCAAGTCCCACTCTCAATATGTGCAAGACCTTAAGAATCGGTTGCGTGAGAGTTACGAGGTGGCTACTAAAAATGCTGGAAAGGTAGCCGAGCGTAATAAAAGAAGATTTGACAAGCGTGTGGTTGCTTCAACATTGGAGGAGGGCGACCAAGTTCTTGTAAGGAACGTGCGATTGAGAGGAAAGCATAAGCTGGCTGATAAATGGGAACAAGATGTTCATGTGGTTGTCAGAAAAGTTTGTGATCTGCCAGTATACACTGTTCAACCAGAGAGAAACGGTGGTCCTCTCCGGACATTGCACCGAGATTTATTGCTGCCCTGTGGGTTTTTGTGGCCAAGCAACCCCGAAGAACAACCAAAGGAGAAAGAAGTTCAAAGGCCTAGAACCAGAGCTTGTCTTGATGGAGGGATAAAGGAGTCAGAGTTTGTTTCTGAATGCTCAGAGTCTGAGGATGAGCAAATTCCCTGTTATGTACCTGAAAGAACATTGGGCTCTGAAACTCAAATTATTATGGGCTTTGAGCACCCACCTTGTGTTCAAGCTGCATCCGACTTACCTGTCCTTGATCCTGTTAGGGAGAGCTTACCTGCTCGGGAACCTGTGGAGAGTAACACTGAAGAACCTGCAACGGAATACTTGCATGAATGGAAACCTGTGGAGGGAGAACCGGATGAGCCTGTTGGATTAGAAACATGTGTTGATGAGCCAGAATCAGGTTGTGCCGAACCAAATGTCCCAGTGGAGCAAAGACCGGAACCAGAGCAATCCTCTATGTCCCTGAACGAGCACCCTACTCAATTGATTAAGACAGTGCCAATCAGTTCGGAGTTAGGAAGTGGAGGAAGAAATCTGATATCAAATGAAAGGAGTTGTGTTGAGGACACTGAAAATAAAGAAAGGAGAACGGAACCTGAAGACAACATTGGCCCCAGACGCTCACAGAGAGAGCGACGGCCCCCTAAAAAAATTGAATATCCCCAGTTAGGAAATTCACTTACCATAGTGATTCAGTCCTTGTTGCAGGGTCTAAACGAAGCTTTTAGTTCTTCTTTAGAAGAGTCGGTCGTTGCCCCTGTAATCCACTTGTAGATGCAACGGGACGTGCATATGTTCCAGAGGGGAGGGTGTAACCTAGGTTACTATAGCCCATGTCAAACCTATAAAAAAAAAAAAGAGAAAAGAATTGAAATTCGCATAAACAAATTTATTGATTTATTTTAATGTTTAAAAAATTAAATATTTTTTGAACGAATGTAGAAAATGTCGCAAATTGAAAATATTTAAACAATTAGGAATATCTCCGCCCTTAGGGTGTTGCGTCATCTGTCTCTGTAAACAGTCTCTCATCACGGAGTGAAGTGAAATGGCTGTCTGAGCAGTGATGCATGTCGATCGCAGTTCTAAAGTCAAGAAAGTAAGTGAGGAATACTAGATTAACTATTGAAATGCATAGTTTGAAGCATCGTTGACAAGAACATGTTATTTAAATAGTTTTAATTACGTTTCTATTGACTAAGGATTAAGTGAGAAGTTGAGTGAATTCGTCTGACAAAACTGCATAAAACAGATTCCCTTGATACATCGAGATCATTTCTGATCGTTGTTGATTTATTCTTGGTAAGTGAGCTCATAAATCTTCTTTTTAGTTATGATTTGTGCATTTTCAATCATTTTTGTAGAGTCAGGTGTTCATAACTGATACTGTGATTTATATTTCTTGTGAAATATGTTAAGAAATGAGTTTATATGTGATTTTATCACTTAAATTAGCTGTTGTTTTACTGTTTAAAAGTGTTTATATCCGTTTTCTAACTTTGTGAGTGTGACGAGTGTAACGTAGCTCACATGGAGTTTTTGCTAACCATGCGGGCCATGTGCTATGAGCTACATGCTAATTGAGTGCACATACGTCTCTTCATGGCGTTATTCTTCATTAATAGTTATATTTCTGTTGAGAAATGTGGAAAAAAAAGAAATAAGTGTTAAAATGTGCCTTGAAGCATTTATTGTGCTGAAAATGATAATTTGAAATATTAATGTTGTTGTATGGGATTAATTGTTATTTTCTGCCTTGTCTTTGCAAGGTTGGGTTTTTTTTCCCTTTCCTTTCTTTTTGTCTTTTGGAACAGAACGAGGAGTTCTTAGTTAGAACTGTTTCTGTCAACAATGAGGAGTGCTCAGCGTTGGTGGAGACTGGCGAGCCAACCTGGTTTTCCCGAGCTTGAACAACATATCATTGTTTCTTCGAGGTGGTAGGATCTCACTTATTCTGTGAACAAGAACAATTTTTTTTTCCTTTTTTTCCATTTTGCATCTTGGAGTTGAGTATCTGCGCTCTTTACACTAACAGAGCACAGGAACAGGAGTACGAAAGAACATTGAACTGTGCTAAACTCCTGTTGAATTGCTTGAGTTATTTGCTTCAAAGACAATCAATTGGAAAGGACTCTGATTCGGTGTCATCTGACATTTTCTTGAGCATTGTCTCATTTGCTGTTATTTTGTTATCTTTGCTTTATATATTTTTTATTTATTTTTTTATTTGAAAGGTTGTTCTTTGGTTCTGAAAAGAGAACACAAGCTGTTATTAAACTGTGAGTTGTGTAAATGGGTTATACCACAAATATGTAAAAGGAAAGGTTGTTTAAAGGTATACAGCTAACCAAACCAAGCTAGGAAGTTAAACTGAGTAAAATAGGAATACTAAGGTTAATTGAGGGATAACAGACTAAATAAATAAAATATAAACAGTATTAAATATAATATATATATATATATATAAATATATTGTATGCATAACTACAGAATTAAATAACACACAAGGAGTCATTGAATTATACAGCTTTATTTCAAGTTTAACACAAAAAAAGAAAGGGGACTGTTGTGTGAATTATATTGTTTTTTTGTTTTATTCCATTGCTGTCAAATTTTACCTTTTCTTTTTTTTTTCCTTTTCCCTTTACAAGAAATCGGTTAATTCAAGAAATCATAAAAAAATACTCACTTTTCAAACCGTAGTTCTGTCTCTTGTCGTCATTTCCCTTGTCTTGCTGCAACGCTGGCTCAAGAGCGAACATAGACTTCTGATCTGGTCCAAAGTATTAGAAAGTGCTTTATGCTTTATTTAGTTCACGTGTGCTACAGTAAGTTAACTTATAAAGGTCATTATAAATATCAGTTTGTTGACACTATGCACATAAGACAAGCATTAAAATGTTTAAAACAGATAAATGTGCATTATAAAGATGTAGAGTTTAATGAAGTTTGGCTAAATGAGTTTTGTAGGGAAAATAATGAAGTTTTAGGAAAGGAAAGTGATGCAGATGCTGAAAGTGGTGAGACATCTGTAGATGTTGGTGAAGATGAGCTTTTGCATGACAGACAGCAACATTGCATGTTCCAGGACACATGTCTCATGCCTGTTGACATTGGTCAGGAGGCTCTTGATCAGTATGTTGATGATATATTGAATGTGGCACCAGCAGAAGGAAATAATCCTGTAAGATTGATGTCTGATCTTGGAAATGAAGCCAAATGCTTTCCAGTGTTATTCCCACTGGGATGTAATACATATCATGAATGTCGAGACAACCGTTTGACATTGTCTAGGTATTTTAACAACCGAATTTTACACGCTGATGGAAGGTTTGCACAAAATGTAGAATATATATTTTTTGCTCAGTACATGTCTGAAATTGAACAAGTTGTTTCAAATGTATCGATTGCATTGCGTAACGGAAAAGGAGGTTGTGTGTCTAAAAAAGTTGATGATTATGTATTGAACAGCGAGGAATCTTTGAAGAAACTGTTGGAATTTGATGATGGGTATCATTTCCTTAAACCTATTCGAGGTACCCCAGCTTTTTGGCAGACAGCACAACGTGACGACCTAGCTTGTGTACGTCAACTTGGTGTCCCTACTTGGTTTTGTTCATTTTCTTCCGCTGATATGCGATGGAAAAATCTTCTGTTTAGTATTTTGAAACAGGAAGGAAGAACACAGACGGCTGAAGAATTACAATGGGCAGACAGGTGTGAGCTGTTGCGTCGCAATCCTGTCACTGCGGCGAGAATATTTGATTTTCGGTGGCATTGTTTTTTAAGGGAGGTACTTATGTCTTCAGCCCATCCAATAGGTAAAATTAAGGATTACTTTTATCGTGTGGAATTTCAGCAGCGTGGTTCACCTCATGTTCATTGCCTGTTTTGGATTGAGAATGCCCCAGTAATTGATAAAAACACAGATGAAGAGGTAATTCAGTTTATCGATAAATATGTAACATGTGAATTACCATCACAAGATGATACATTATTGGACATTGTGACATCTGTGCAGCAGCATTCAAAGCGACATTCCAAAACATGTAAAAAGAAAAACACTGTTTGTCGTTTTAACTTTCCCAGGCCAGCATCTGCTCGAACATTTATATGTCGTGGCAAAAGTGATGCAAAAAAAAAGTGTATGTGTCAGGTAGTTAAGACTGATAATTTAACAAAATGTGCATGTGAAAATCAAGGTCAGACAGATATTAAAATGAAAAGAGAACAGGCAGGTGAGATTTTGTCAGCAATTAAGAAGGCTCTTTCAGACGAGAATAGCAAATATGATAGTGTGGAACATTTGTTTAAACATTTAGGTATAAATCAAGCAACTTTTGAGACCGCATATAAATCCTTCAATCGAAATACACATGTTGTATTGAAAAGACAGGTTAATGAGGTTTGGATCAATCAATATAGCAAGCCACTGTTAAAATGTTGGAATGCAAATTTAGATATCCAGTATGTTGTTGATGCATATGCTTGTGTGGTCTATATAATTTCTTATATATCAAAGTCGGAAAGGGAGATGGGCTTGCTGTTAGGAAATGCACAAAGAGAAGCACGTAAAGAGGGAAATGTTAGTGCAAAAGATGCACTAAAAAATCTAGGCAGTGTTTACTTACATAACAGGGACGTGTGTGCCCAAGAATCTGTGTATAGATTAACAAATATGCATCTGAAGTAGTGTTCAAGGAAAGTTGTGTTTGTGCCAACAGGAGATAATGTAATAAAAATGAGTCTTCCTTTAAATGTGTTGAGGAAAAAGGCAGCATTACGTGACCTTACCACAGAGGACATGTGGATGACTAGTACTGTAGATCGTTATAAGAATAGACCAAATGACTTGAATGATATATGCATGGCAACATTTGCATCAGAATATCGTGTTTTAAGCAAAAATGAAAAATCCAAGACTCCGCTTAAACTAAACAATGGTTGTGGTTTTATCACCAAAAGAACACGAACACAACCTGCAGTTGTTTGTTATGTGCGCTTTTCTGAGGAAACAAATCCAGAACCATTTTATCAAAGCATTATGCAGTTATTTCTGCCATACCGTGTAGATATGCAGCTGAAACCTCCAAACTTTGAAACATTTGAACAGTTTTACAAGAATGGTCATGTGACATTTAGTGATGGATCTAGACATTCAGTAAAATCAGTCATTGATTTAAATAGAAAAAAGTTTGAAATGGATGCAGATGAATTGGATAATATCCAGAATACAACTGATAGTGATGGTGTAATAGAAGATGGGTGGTGTGAGCTGTGCCCAGAACTAGAGTTAGAACGTTTACTGTGTGTGGAGGAAATGAAAGACAAAAAACAGCTAGTGGAAGAACATGTGGAAAATATTCCAGATTTAGCATCAAGTAATCAAAAAGTTGCACATTTGGAAAAGAAAAATAATATAATGTGCAGAAGTGATGGTCTGGCCTTAATTCGATCATTGAATGATACACAGTTATCTATTTTTTATCAGATTCGACAATGGTGCTTAGATAAGGTAATGGGGAAAAACCCAGATCCATTACATGTATTTATTACTGGTGGTGCAGGGACAGGAAAAAGCCATTTAATAAAAGCTATTCAGTATGAAGCAATGAGGTCATTATCAACAGTGTGTCGTCATCCTGACAATATTTGTGTTTTGTTATCTGCTCCTACAGGGATTGCTGCCTATAATTTGCACACATTAACAATTCATAAAACACTTAACATTGGGATAGATGTTCGTTTGCCATACATACCTTTGGGTGAAGACAAGCTCAACTGTTTGCGTGCTAAATATAGTGATCTGCAGATTTTGATAATTGATGAAATATCAATGGTTGATCACAATCTATTAGCATATATTCATGGTAGACTCAGACAGATAAAACAAACTGGTGACTTTTCTGCCTTTGGAAATGTAAGTATAATTGCTGTTGGAGATTTTTTTCAATTACCTCCAGTAAAAGGGAAACCACTGTATGTTGACTACATAGGTATTAACCTGTGGTCTACCCTGTTTTCAGTTGTGGAATTGAAAACAATAGTTAGACAAAAAGATAACACTTTTGCAGAGTTATTAAACCGAATAAGAATACGCACAAAAGTGACCCCAATGTTAAACAGTGACATTGATATATTGAAAAAATGTGAAACCGGTGAAGTTAGCTCAGCTTTACACATATTTCCCACAAACAAACAGGTAAGTGAGCATAATGTTCAGCAGCTTTTTAAAACTTGTCCAGAACATTTTGAGATAGATGCTCAGGATTTTATAATTAATAACAAATCAGGCAAACTAGAAATGAAAAGTGGTCATCATGCCAAAACATATAATACATGTTTGGCTGAGACGCTGCTTATAGGGAAAGGTGCTCGTGCAATGTTGTGCAAAAATGTAGATGTAGTGGATGGTCTGGTTAATGGGGCGTGTGGCACAGTAACACACATAGTTTATCCTAACAATGATAAGAAGTTCCCTGAAACAGTGTATGTCAAATTTGATGATAATCAGATTGGTGCACAAAGGAGAAAATGTTCTGCATATGCTTCAGCAGTTGCAATGGGTTCTACAGGTATTAAACCAGAAGAGGAAAGGGTTAGTAATAAAGGTGGATTGCGACGACAATTTCCACTAAAACTTGCTTGGGCTTGCACAGTACATAAAGTACAAGGAATTACTGTTGATGAAGCTGTAGTGTCCCTTAAAAAAATTTTTGCTCCTGGACAGGCATATGTGGCATTAAGTCGTGTTAGAAGTTTGTCAGGGTTGATTATTCAGGATTTTGAAGAAAAAGCTATATATTGTAAAGACAGCATTAAGGATGCAATTCAAAGCATGCCTACATTTTTTATTAATAATATTCCAAAGCACAAAGTCAATACACACGCATTCAGTGTGTTTTTGATGAATGTGCAAAGTTTACATCAACATTTAGCTGATTTGGTTTTGTGTACTCAGCATTTGCAGCCTAACTGCATCGCTGTTACTGAAACATGGTTACCTGACAATATCTCATTTGAAACTGTAAAAATTAATGGATATAGTTTTCAAAGTCACCCACGAAGTTTATCTTACAGTAGCAGTAACCCAACATTAATTGAAATACAAGCTCAACAACATGGTGGTGTTGGCATATATACCTCAGACAATTTGGCACATAATGTTGTCCAAGTACCATATGTCAATTTAGAGTGTTTAGTTTGTAACTACACTACACACAATATATTAATAGCAGTTATTTATCGACCACCATCATATCCAATGTCTTTGTTTAAAGGAAATCTAGGCAAATTACTTGATTTTCTAGAACCCATAAATAATACAACTGTTGTCATGGGAGATTTCAATGATAACATTTTAACATCTTCAACAATCTGCAAGCTTATGACAGACAGAGGGTTTGTTCAACACGTAACACAAAACACAACAGAAAAAGGCACATTAATTGATCATGTGTATGTGAAAACAACACATTATGATGTTGAAGCAATAGTGCTTCCAATATATTTCAGTGATCATGAGGGTATTTTATGTTCTTTTACATCTAATACTTTTAACAATGATGAGTGGGAATTTGACCATTTGTAGGTTTTACTGTTCAGCTTTGTTTGGTGAAGGAGGTGGAGAGAGAATTCACATCCCTGTGGATACTTTATCTCTGCTAAGCCAAATATAGCTGTAATGCAGTATGTGTTCACTGCAAGGTAGAAGTGTAAGTGTAACATATTAATTCAGTGATCATGAGGGTATTTTATGTTCTGTTCTTTTACATCTAATACTTTTAACAATGATGAGTGGAAATTTGACCATTTGTAGGTTTTACTGTTCAGCTTTGTTTGGTGAAGGAGGTGGAGAGAGAATTCACATCCCTGTGGATACTTTATCTCTGCTAAGCCAAATATAGCTGTAATGCAGTGTGTGTTCACTGCAAGGTAGAAGTGTAAGTGTAACATACTAAACAGATTCGTTTGATTAAGGAATTGAAGAGAACTTGGATCCATGCACTACAACTGTACCTTTCATAATACAATTTTATTTCAAAATGGTTTATTTTCCTGCATTGCAACAACATTTAGGGTACATTTTGAACATTTATTCATATTTGTCTCAGTTAAAGGGATACTCCACTTTAAAATGAAAATTATATCATCATATACTCACTGAAGACTAAAAATTTACTGTTTAATGTTATGTATTTGTATTATTTTTCTTTATTCATAATTTCATAATGTATTGTGTAAAGTCAGACTATGTTTGAACTTGTGTGCTGAGCAGAGAGCTAGAGTTTTATTTTGCTTAGAGGTATGCAATGTTCACTTAGCAGAGTTCCAATGATGATGATACTTCAAATGTGTACAGTTGGTATGCTCTTTGCGAGAAGAGGAATGTTTCAACTAATGCAAATGTACCATTTGTGTACCACTAATGTATTAATGTATATACAGAAGGATAGTGGATTGCACCATGTGTAAGAATTAGGTTTACATTCCATTTTTAAACATAAGCTATATGTTATTGATACCTTAAAAGGAAACTGTAAGTCTCTCTGTGATGTATATAAGCTCAACCTTACTGTACCACCGCAGAGAAACAAAGGCATAAGGCTGAGAAACAGAGGCAGAGAAACTTAATGGCATGAGAGGTATGAGGGCAGAGAAACATAAAGCCAGAGAAACCATCTCCATCTAGCATGATGGGATGAGAAGATATCTGGAATGAAGACCTCTCATGTAGCCTTATTCTTATATGCCTGTTTCTCTCTGTCTGACACATGATACATAATAAATTTAATCTCTTGGCAAAGGTAACTGGTGTAGCTTCCGTGATTCAAACAATAAAGGGGTAACCATGATTTTTAAATCTACACTCACCCTCATGTTGTTTCAAACCTGTATGCATTTCTTTCTTCTGCTGAACAGAAAGGAAGATATTTAGAAGAATGTCAGTAACCAGACAGTTTCTGGTCCCATTGACTTCCATAGTAGGAAAAAATATATATACTATGGAAGTCAATGGGACCAGAAACTGTCTGGTTACTGACATTCTTCTAAATATCTTCCTTTCTGTTCAGCAGAAGAAAGAAATTCATACAGGTTTGAAACAACATGAGGGTGAGTATATGATGACAGAATTTTCATTTTAAAGTGGAGTATCCCTTTAACACTTATTCAAAATTAGTTATACACATTAGCTAAACAATTCAAAACTGCACTAACTGCATAGTTATAAACATTAGCTCAACAAAATATACAAATTATAATACTGCTGTTCTCACTCTAATTTTGCTGTAACAAAAATTCAAACATTAATTTTGTACACCATTGGGGAAAAAGAGTTGATTAGATCTTAAATGTTATATCTGTTAAAATGATAAACAGACAGCATATAAATTACTTAGTTTAAAACATTAACAAATAATGACTCAATTCAAAGATCAAAGACAGCCAACAATTAATGTTTCACATAAAACAAACGAAGTAGAAAATACAAAACAACTACGTATAAAAAAAATAGAATTAAGATTGTGCTATTTCATGTGTGTATCATGAGATTAAAATATTATATAATATAAATTAGGTTCTTCCACAAATTTGAGAATCTTGTGTTTCTGAATTTTTTACACATTTATTAATCCTTTCGTGCATACATTGAAAGCATACAATTTATCATTTTTAACTGTTAATTAAACTTTACTATTGATCCTGAACTGTGGCCTTCAATTTTCTGAATTTGGTTTATAAATTCACTCCTACACCATTATTCAAGTCACGCAGTGCTACCACTCTTATGTTGTTGCCAATGCAGGTTTTGCTTTTCCATCAATGTAGTTTCCATCAATGTAGTTTCCATCAATGTAGTTTCAAAAAGCAAAAGACACTGGTAATGGTACTCCTGGTTTACTGGGATGGGGTTCGATTCCTTACAGTGCCCTTGTTTTTTGTAGCATCTACATAAAAAGTAATATAATTTTCATTAGATTTATGAAATCTATAAATTGTATACAAGTCTTTGGTACTTCATGACATATTTGCTGGGATTGAATTACAGTGTTGAACACGTCACTTCCTACTTCCTGTTGCCAGGAGGTGGTGCTATTACTATAACTGAATATTGGCATGTAAATGTATTCAGGGAGGGACTTTTATCAAACGTGAAGTTTGGGGCAGATCGGACATTGTATGCCTGAATTAAAACAACTTCCTGTATTGTGGTGTTATTCGCATACATTAGCACTTAGCCAAGTGTTGTATGATTTAACATGTTTCTAGCATGTTTGGTACAACAACTGGAATATTTTTATATGTTTCTGGGAGTGAATTAGAGTGTAATTTCCTGTTGCCAGCAGGTGGCGCTTCTCAAATGTGAGAAGAATAACTGACTTTAGTGATATTACATGTATGTACCAAATTGCGTCCACGTACATGAAACGTATTTCGAAGTGGCAATTAGTCTAATTTTTTTTTTTTTTTTTTTTTGCCCTTTCACCCACCCAATTCTGAAACCCATATTAGATGTACTTTTTCACCAGTTCTGACGCGTGTGCAAAGTTTCGTGAGTTTTCGAGCATGTTTAGGCCCTCAAAAATGCACCCTCAAAAAGGGGTGTCAAAGTAACAAATTCCTTGTCAAAGTAATTTGTATTTGCCACACTTCCTGCAACCAGCAGGTGGCAGTTTCAGAATTGTGTGGGGCAAAATAGCTTAATTATTGCCCCACACAATTCTGAAACCCATATCACACGTAAATTTTCACCAGAGTTACTGCAGGCTGTCTGTGGTTGCCTAGCAACATCAGAACTGCAAGCAACATTAATATTGAACTTATCTGATCATGCATCTATCACCAAAAGGCCGAAATTGGGTGTACGTTTGTCAGGCCGCCGAGGGCACACCCTTCGATGAAAACTTAAGATCTTCGCAATTTAATGTTGCAAAGGTCTTAAGATTACACTCACCAAATTTAAAGAGGATCAGATCAAAACTGTAGGAGGAGTTTGTTAAAGTACAACATCAGGAAATGGCAAAAACTGCCCAAAATCTGACAGGAAGTTCAAAATAACTGACTTCCTGTTGTGTTTAGGGCTATGCTCCAAGAGACTTTTTTGTAGGTATTGGGTCTTTACATGTGTGTACCAAATTTCATACCTGTACGTGAAACGTCAAGCCGGGGCAAAATGTAGGGGCAATAAGTAAGCCATTTTGCCCCACCCAATTTTTAAAACCACATCACACGTAAATTGTCACCACTTCTGAAGCGTGTGCAAAGTTTCATGATTTTTCGAGCACGTTTTGTATTTGCCACACTTCCTGCTACCAGCAGGTGGCGCTATTGCTATAATCATAATTAGGGGTGCACCGAAATTTCGGTCGCCGAAAAATTTCGGCCGAAATGGCATTATCGGTTTCGGGCCGAAATAAAAAAAACTGCCGAAAACGTAAACCGAAAATGAATGTCTCCCGCCCCTCCCATCCGTGCGCAAGCGCTTAGGTTTCACTCACGGTCGAGCTGTTATCACGCGTCTGCCTATCAAAGATTAAGCATGTCAAATGGCTGTCACTTATTGCACAATCGATCGGACCAACCAACATAAGTTTCGAAAACGAAAATAGGGAATTGATTTTAACGGCCTTCTCTCGGAGCGCGTCCAGCTCATCACTATACGCTCGCAGCGAACGCGCGTCACACAGCAACTGCAGGTTCTGACACACACACACACACACACACACACACACACACACACACACACACACAGCCTATTTCTGCATAGTGCATAATATCTCAAGCGCCCTCTTTACGTTTGCCCTAATGCCTGTTTAGTTGTCCGTGGATTTGCCTATATTTGCTGTTGAAAACGGATCAACGCCAAATATAGGCAATTTACTAACGATTCAATGAACACTTTGCCTATGTCTCAAAAATCAAACAGGATTTTTTTTTTTCACAAAAATGACAGCCCTATACGAGAGGACACCAAAGTTACAATATGTAACATTTGTTCTGCAAAAATCTCCAAAATTGTGGATTTTTTTTGAACAATTTAAAAAAATATATATTATTTGATGGAACATAAAACTTGAAGAATAATTTTTATTTATATTTATTGTTAAAAATATTTTATGTTTTGTTATGTAACTGTTAATAAAAGTTTGATTATTATATTGTGATTTTTCATTTCAGATCCATTAAATTCAAGCAATATATATATAAGTTTTTAAAAGAAGCCATTTTCGGCCTCAGTTTCGGTTTTCGGCCAAGTGCATCCTAAATTTTCGGTTTCGGTTTCGGCCCAGAATTTTCATTTCGGTGCATCACTAATCATAATGAGCATTGGCATGTGTTCAGGACAGGACTCTTATCAAACATGTGAAGTTTGGGGCAGATTAAAAATTGTATGCCTGAGTTACTGCAGGCTGTCTGTGGTTGCCTAGCAACATCGGAACTGCAAGCAACATTAATATTGAACTTATCTGATCATGCATATATCACCAAAAGGCCAAAATTGGGTGAACTAGTGCAAAAAATGCCCGTGCAAAATCAGTTTTTGTGTGTGTTTTTAGTAATTGTTGGTTTGGTGTGTGCTCATTGTTACAATTACACAGCAAAAGTTCAGTGACATTTTTATTTGTGCATGGTAAAAAGCACACAGTGAACTCCGAGAAAACGCTATGCTTGAGCAAACAGTTTGTGAATAGGCAACTACAAATGATGCCCGTGAAAGAGACTGTGAACGCATTGAATAGGATATGTTTAGTTGGTGAATAGCATAGGCTACTATTACACAGTAGCGACAACGTTAAGCGCACCAGAATGAAATATAATATTCAGAAGTAAACACTAACAGCATAGCTGACTTACAGATTCAGTTTACATCCACAAATGAATAAGCACCTCGATTCAGGGAGCAGTGCAAAGTGCCCGTGCAAAATCAGTTTTTGTGAGCTGATCGCCGTCAAAAAAGTTCAGGAGATATTTCTTGCGATGGCTATATGATCAAAAATAACTTTATATTGATTCAATGGATTAATTGCATTTTGAAAAAAAAAAAAAAAAATAGTCATGAATTTATTGCATTTTTGGGAAAAAATAATCCGTTTTTATAATAAATCTTAAAAAATTCAAATCCAGATTTTGATTTTCAATGTTGTTATAACCTAAAGATGCTATGTGAAAGTTTGAAACAGAAAATAGTGGTTTTCACACATTTAGTGGTTATCTCACATTCGAGAGATATGCGAATAACACACAGACAGACAGACGGACGTTTCTGTAATTTATAGATAGATGGATTTATCACGTTCGGGAACCAAACTATAATATTCAGAAGTAAACAGTGTAGCTGACTGAGTGTTTATGTCAGAATGTTTATTTTTAAACCACAACCTTCTTGGGGCTTCTTTGACCGATACAACTCTCTAATGTCAGAATGTTTATTTTTAAACCACAACCTTCTAAAAATGATATATTTAACGATATCTTTTGCATTTATCATCCAAACAATGTCAAACTTGGCACTGCACTTACTCGTGCCCGTGGCAAGACACCTGTCGAGTTTGAAATCAATCGGACTAACGGTTCGAGAGATATGCGAGGAACAGACACACACACAGACAGACAGACAGACAGACAGACAGACAGACGTTCCTGTAATTTATAGATAGATGTTTGTCAGGCCGCCGAGGGCACACCCTTCAACGAAAACTCAAGATCTTCGCAATTTAACGTTGCAAAGGCCTTCAGATTACACTCACCAAATTTGAAGAGGATCAGATCAAATCTGTAGGAGGAGTGCGTTAAAGTACAACATCAGGAAATTATGAAAAATGCCCAAAATCTAGGAGAAAGTTCAAAATAGCTCACTTCCTGTTGTGTTTAGGGCTATGCTCCAAGAGACTTTTTTGTAGGTATTGGGTCATTACATGTATATACCAAATTTCATACCTGTGCGTGAAACGTAGAGCCGGGGCAAAATATGGGGGCAATAATTTACCGAATTTGCCCCACACAATTTTGAAAACCATATCACACGTAAATTTTCACCACTTCTGAAGCGTGTGCAAAGTTTCATGAGTTTTCGAGCATGTTTAGGCCCTCTAAAAAACCGATTCACTTTGGAGAAGAAGAAGAATAATAATTAAAGCTGCAAGCAGCGATGAAAGGGCCCTCGCACCCCTGCCACCGCCACCCGGCGCCTTTAGGAAATGCCTTAAGATTACACTCACCAAATTTGAAGAGGATCAGATCAAAACTGTAGGAGGAGTTCGTTAAAGTACAACATCAGGAAATGGCAAAAACTGCCCAAAATCTGAGAGGAAGTTCAAAATAGCTGACTTCCTGTTGTGTTTAGGGCTATGCGCCAAGAGACTTTTTTGTAGGTATTGGGTCTTTACATGTATGTACCAAATTTCATACCTGTACGTGAAACCAGGAGCCGGGGCAAAATATAGGGGCAATAAGTAAGCCATTTTGCCCCACCCAATTTTGAAAACCACATCACATGTAAATTTTCACCACTTCTGAAGCATGTGCAAAGTTTCATGATTTTTCGAGCATGTTTTGTATTTGCCACACTTCCTGCTACCAGCAGGTGGCGCTATTGCTATAACCATAATGAGCATGGTCATGTGTTCAGGACAGGACTCTTATCAAACATGTGAAGTTTGGGGCAGATTGAAAAATGTATGGCTGAGTTACTGCAGGCTGTCTGTGGTTGCCTAGCAACATCGGAACTGCAAGCAACATTATTATTGAACTTATCTGATCATGCATATATCACCAAAAGGCTGAAATTGGGTGAACGTTTGTCAGGCCGCCGAGGGCACACCCTTTGACGAAAACTCAAGATCTTCGCAATTTAACGTCGCAAAGGCCTTCAGATTACACTCACCAAATTTGAAGAGGATCAGATCAAAACTGTAGGAGGAGTTCGTTAAAGTACAACATCAGGAAATTAGGAAAAATGCCCAAAATCTAGGAGGAAGTTCAAAATAGCTTACTTCCTGTTGTGTTTAGGGCTATGCTCCAAGAGACTTTTTTGTAGGTATTGGGTCATTACATGTATGTACCAAATTTCATACCTGTAAGTGAAACCAGGAGCCGGGGCAAAATGTGGGGGCAATAATTTACCGAATTTGCCCCACCCAATTTTGAAAACCATATCACACGTAAATTTTCACCACTTCTGAAGCGTGTGCAAAGTTTCATGAGTTTTCGAGCATGTTTAGGCCCTCTAAAAAGCGATTCACTTTGGAGAAGAAGAATAATAATAATTAAAGCTGCAAGCAGCGATGAAAGGGCCCTCGCACCCGTGCCATCAACACTCGGTGGCTTTAGGAAGACAGAGCATGGTTGGGAAATGTACATTTAAGGAGGTATATATAGTAAGAGTATGTCAAAGTCAGTTACAAAATGTTTTGTATAATGGTGATAATAGCATGCTTCATGACTCAGCTAAGTGTTGCTAGCATGTTTAGTCTGTTTCTAGCATGCTTAGTACACAATAATTATGTGGTTAGTACTGCATTACTGTGTTAACCATGTCAGTTTCTGTTGCCAGTAGGTGGCGTTATGACTATAGCTGAATATGAGCATGGATATGTGTTCAGGACAGAACTCTTATCAAACGTGTGAAGTTTGGTGCAAATTGGAAATTGCCTTCTTGAGTAACAAAAAAGTCATGTTTCATTGAATTAGCATTCTTTAGCACTTAGCTAAGCATTGTTAGCATGTTTTAACATGTTTCTAGCATGTTTAGAACTCAATGGCATTTTTAACATGTTGCTAGAACGGCATCAACGTGTTAAACATGTCACTTCCTGTTGCCAGTAGGTGGCGCTATTACTATAAATGAACATTCTCATGTAGATGTATTCAGGCCATAACTCTTATCAAAAGTGTGAAGTTTGGGGCAGATTGGACATTCCATGCCTGAGTTACAGAAAATTCCTATTTAATTGCAATAATAGCATGCTTTAGCACTTAGCTAAGAGTTTGCTAGCATGTTTTAGCATTTTTCTAGTATGTTGTTAGCATGTTTAACACTTGCTGGCATCTTTTTTATATGTTATTAGGAGTCCATAACAGTGTTAAACATGTCACTTCCTGTTGCCAGCAGGTGGCGCTATGACTGTAACTGAATATAAGCATGGTCATGTGTTCAGGACAGAACGCTTATCAAAAGTGTGAAGTTTGGGGCAGATTGGACATTCCATGCCTGAGTTACAGCAAATTCATATTTAATTGCAGTAATATCATTCTTTAGCACTTAGCTAAGTGTTTGCTAGTATGTTTTAGCATGTCTCTAGTATGTTGGTAGGATGTTTAGCACCTACTGGCATTTTTTTATATGTTATTAGGAGTCAAGAACAGTGTTAAACGTCACTTCCTGTTGCCAGCAGGTGGCGCTATGACTATAACTAAATATGAGCATGGTCATGTGTTCAAGAGATAACTCTTATCAAACGTGTGAAGTTTGGGGTAGATTGTACATTGCCTTCTTGAGTAACAACAAAGTCCTGTTTCATTGAATTAGCATGCTTTAGCACTTAGCTAAGTATTGCTAGCATGTTTTAACATGTTTCTAGCATGTTTAGAACTCAATGGCATTTTTAACATGTTGCTAGAATGGCATCAACGTGTTAAACATGTCACTTCCTGTTGCCAGTAGGTGGCGCTATTACTATAACTGAATTTGAGCATAGACATGTGTTCAGGCCATGATTCTTATCAAACGTGTGAAGTTTGGGGCAGATTGGACATTCCATGCCTGGGTTACAGCAAATTCCTATTTAATTGCAGTGATAGCATGCTTTAGCACTTAGCTAAGTGTTTGCTAGTATGTTTCTAGTATGTTGCTAACCTGTTTAGCACTTGCTGGCTCTTTTTTATATGTTATTAGGAGACCACAACAGTGTTAAACATGTCACTTCCTGTTGACAGCAGGTGGCGCTATTACTATAACTGAATATTCTCATGTAGATGTGTTCAGGCCATGACTCTTATCAAACGTGTGAAGTTTGGGGCAGATTGGACATTCCATGCCTGTGTTACAGCAAATTCCTATTTAATTGCAGCAATAGCATGCTTTAGCACTTAGCTAAGTGTTTGCTAGCATGTTTTAGCATGTTTCTAGTATGTTGTTAGCATATTTAGCACTTGCTGGCACTTTTTTTATATGTTTTTATATGTCCACAACAGTGTTTAACATGTCACTTCCTGTTGCCAGCAGGTGGCACTATGACTGTAACTGAATATGAGCATGGTCATGTGTTCAGGACAGAACGTTTATTAAAAGTGTGAAGTTTGGCGCAGATTGGACATTGCCTTCTTGAGTAACAACAACATCCTGTTTCATTGAATTAGCATGCTTTAGCACTTAGCTAAGTATTGCTAGCATGTTTTAACATGTTTCTAGCATGTTTAGAAGTAAATGGCATTTTTAACATGTTGCTAGAATGGCATCAACGTGTTAAACATGACACTTCCTGTTACCAGTAGGTGGCGCTATTACTATAACTGAATGTTCTCATGTAGATGTGTTCAGGACAGAACGCTTATCAAAAGTGTGAAGTTTGGGGCAGATTGGACATTCCATGCCTGAGTTACAGCAAATTCCTATTTAATTGCAATAATAGCATGCTTTAGCACTTAGCTAAGTGTTTGCTAGCATGTTTTAGCATGCTTCTAGTATGTTGTTAGCATGTTTAGCACTTGCTGGCACTTTTTTATATGTTATTAGGAGTCCATAACAGTGTTAAACATGTCACTTCCTGTTGCCAGCAGGTGGCGCTATGACTGTAACTGAATATGAGCATGGTCATGTGTTCAGGACAGAACGCTTATCAAAAGTGTGAAGTTTGGGGCAGATTGGACATTCCATGCCTGAGTTACAGCAACTTCCTGTTTCATGGCGAAACATCGAAATTTGTCAGGCCGCCGAGGACCCGCCCTTTGACGAAAACTCAAGATCTTCGCAATTTAACCCTCAGGGGACCAAGAACGCGCCGGCGCGTTTTGCTCGTTTTTTTTTTTAGCAATGAAAAATAAACACAAAATGCTCTGTTAATTTTGATCTTTAATTTTCGTGTTCTACATCAATCGATCCTGTTCAGTTTCTTTTTTTTTTCTGTATACTCACAATAAAGATAAAGTGTTTTGCTTTTTGACAAATAAAGAAACTTTAACATGATGCGATGTCTGCCTTCTCTCTGTATGTAAACTCCCATTTGAAACGCGTTCGAAAATGATCTATAACTCCGCGAAAATTCAGTCAAACAGGCAAACAGACCCACGGGCATAAAGCTTGAGATCGCAGCTTTTAAATGAAGTCATTTATATAAAAAACAAATATTATCAGCTTCTGTAATCTGTATAAAAAGAGAGCGATTCCAGTCGAGCTTATTACGAGCTCATTGACTTTAATTCGTTCACGCCTACTCACGGAGCGCGTTATTCACAAGATAATGTGCTAAGCCATCTATGCAAAACAGGTAAACGCCCCCAAGCAAATGTATTAAACGCTTCAAGTTTCATCATTTCGTCACCTGCGCGTTGGGAAGATGACACGGTACACCGGTGCGGAAGCCCTTCAGTTCGTCCTGGATACTAGCGACGAAGAGTCCAGATTTTCATCAGAAGAGGAGCGCGACTACTCTGATGACGACCGTATGTATTTTGAAGAGCGAATTGATCCAGCCGTGGATAGAATTTCGGATGAGTAAGTATGTATTCTTACTTGCATTAGTTGACAAGTTATTCAAAACATGAGCTTACATATTATACAGGCTGGACTTGCCATCCAGAGTATTGACATTTGATATCTACCTTTATTCAACACGATCTAATGAAAGTGCATATCTATACCATGAATTTAATATCTTGTACCATTTCAACATCAAAAATGTTTTTTTTTTTTTTTTTTTGTGTACATATGCTACACCCCTTGGTTAGGAAATTTGTATTTGTATGTGTAGCCTAAATGATATGTTTAGATCATTATGTATGAAAGATAGAATTTAGAAATTATTTTAGAAAGTAGGCCTAGTAGGCCCTAGGTGTTTAGATTATATTTTGACTATATAAATGCTGCCTCATTATCATTAATGATGCATACTCGCAAATATCAGTTTTAAATGTGTGTAAATGTGCTGAAATGTGTAAATATACCCAGTTAATGAAGTGCACAAATGTGTTAGGCTAATGTTTGCGGTGTGCCTCTCCGTTAATGGCCCATTGACACGCATATAGGCTTATTGCACACGTCTAAAATTATTTACATCAGTTATTCATTATAGACTAATGCTACTATAGTTATATTTATGTCATAATATTCTTCAACTTTTTTAAAAGGAATGTAGCTTCATCACTACCTCCGCCTGCAACTCGGAGTGCGCTTAGCAACACAGTCAGAAATCAGAAAGAGTAAGTACATATTTACCCACTATTTTACAGATGTTAGTTCAATTTTGTTTATACTTAGTGTTAATATTATGAGCCTGTATGACTTTATTATTTATTTTTGGAGATTGGTTGATGTTACATATGTTTTGTAACTTTTTTTAAAAGGAATGTAGCTTGTTCACTCTCGCCTTCCACTGCAACGAGGACACGCAGCAACAAAAATCAAAAAGAGTAAGTACATATTTACCTACTATTTTACAGATGTTAGTTACATTTTGTTTATATACTTAGTGATGATACAAATGCAGCCTATATGTGCCTGTGTGGCTTTGCAACAAATGTGTTGTTATGCATGCACAATATAACAATTATTGATTGGTAATGTTAATATAAAAGAGCTTATATTGTGTTGCTTTATCAGCATTGCTAAATGTCCATCAGTTATGCATGTGCTGGAATAGTACTCTGTAAAATATATGATAAAAATAGTTTTCAACTTTTTTTTAAAAGGAATATAGCTTGTTCACTCTCGCCTTCCACTGCAACTCGCAGGACACGGAGCAACGGAAATCAAAAAGAGTAAGTACATATTTATCTACTATTTTTTTTAACTACTACTTTGCAAAAAATGTGTTATGCATGCACAATATTACAATTATTGTTTGGTAATGTTAATATAAAAGAGCTTATATATTTTTTGTTTTATCAACATGCTGATTGCCCTGCCCTGACATGCTGATAGTACTTTGATCAACCTTTATTAACCTTTATTAATATTATTATTTTTATAGGAATGTGGCAAAGAGGGCCAAGACAAACATTCAGACGAGCAACAAGGAGTCCACTCTGTCATGGAAAACAGAGACTGACATTGATATGGTTCCACAGACTCTGAGCTTCCTGCCTGCCCGGGAACTTGGACCACAGCTGAGTTCTGCTGACACACACACTCCCCAGACTCTCTTCAAAATGTTTTTTACTGTGAGATACCTGCCTTTACTTTTGTTTATTTATCGCTCACAATTGCTTTGTTTATAGCCGACTGATTATTTATTTTGGTCACATTTGATTTGCTTAGAGCCCGCATCAACGGGGCATAAGCATTTACTGTGAGATACCTGCCTTTACTTTTGTTTTTACAAAATTACATTAAAACAGATTGAAAAACAAAACATTTGAATCTCCTCATTCTTTGTTCAGGCTGCCTCACCTGATGGCCCATTAGCACTTGGGGGAGCGTCTATGTCACACCCCTGGTCTGAATCTCATTAATATTGATGACCCATTACCACTCCCACGCATAAACCTCTTCTGACAAAAAAACTGTTTTACAATGTTTAAATCAATGTAGTGTTTTATGTGAACAATTAGGCAGGATGATTTTCACATAATTTTGAAGCTAGAACTTAAAGGGAAAACATCAATTAGTCAAAAGTCTTGTGGACACATATTTAATATGTGTTTTGTGTTCTTAAATCAGCAACTTTCATTTTATTTTTTTCCAATAACCACGCATAAACATTATTCTCTTAAAAATACAAACATCTACATACACGTTTCTCGCATATTATGGTAGCCCTGTTTGTGCTATATAGAGTAAATTTACACCTTTGCCATTAACATGTTTATAAATAACTGAAAAAAGCACAAATATCAAGGCATGTCAGAACATCTCAAAGGCCCCAAAAACACCGTGGTCCCCTGAGGGTTAACGTCGCAAAGGCCTTAAGATTTGAAGATGATCAGATTAAAACTGTAGGAGGAGTTCGTTAAAGTACGAGGCCTGAAAATGGCAAAAACTGCACAAAAATCTGAGAGGAAGTTCAAAATGGCTGACTTCCTGTTGTGTTTAGGGCTATGCTCCAAGAGACTTTTTTGTAGGTATTAGGTCATTACATGTATGTACCGAATTTTGTGCACGTACGTGGAACGTTGCGGGAGGCGCACTCCGTTGAACTTTTATAGGTGGCGCTATCGAGCCATTTTGCCCCGTCCAATTCTGAAACCTATATCAGATGTAAATTTTCGCCAGTTCTGACGCGTGTGCAAAGTTTCGTGAGTTTTCGAGCATGTTTAGGCCCTCAAAAATGCAATTCAATGCGGAGAAGAATAATAATAATAATAATAATAATAAACAGAGCAATTCCAAGAGGGTCCTCACACCATCGGTGCTCGGGCCCTAATTAAAGCTGCAAGCAGCGATGAAAAGGGCCCTCGCACCCCTGCCACCGCCACCCGGCGCCTTTAGGAAATGCCTTAAAGGAGAACTTGGTAGCTTTTTTAACTTAATAAAACTGTCTAGAAATCATTTGGATGGTTAAACAACCTGTTCTGGTGATATTGGTGACTTTCCCCGCTCCCCCCAGCGTTCCCAGGCGGAAAACCAACCTTGCAACTTGGGGACTACCGTCCCGGCAAGATAGAAATTGGAAGTCTCGTGAGAAGCAAAAGCGAGAACGAGAACGAGCGCGAAACACAAATTGCTTTACGGCAATTCGACAAACACACACACATGTATGATGTATTACCAGATTACCCACCTCGGTAGACATAGCTCCACACAATACAGTTGGCTTGCTCCGATCAAAACAAACGCACATGAGGAGCGGTAGAGAGGGGGAGGAGGCCGCCGCAAGTGAGTTTTTTACGACTGTGTTGTGAAATATACGCCCCACCACAGCTGTAGGGGGAGCTCGTGGGGAAAACATGCGACAACAAAAGGGAAAATCAGCGAAGAAGTGACTAGAGTTCGCTAGAGTTGCCGAGTTCGGCTTTAAGATTACACTCACCAAATTTGAAGAGGATCAGATCAAAACTGTAGGAAGAGTTTGTTAAAGTACAACATCAGGAAATGGCAAAAACTGCCCAAAATCTGAGAGGAAGTTCAAAATAGCTCACTTCCTGTTGTGTTTAGGGCTACGCTCCAAGAGACTTTTTTGTAGGTCAATACATGTATGTACCAAATTTCATACCTGTACGTGAAACCAGGAGCCGGGGCAAAATGTGGGGGCAATAATTTACCGAATTTGCCCCCCCCAATTCTGAAAATCATATCACATGTAAATTTTCACCACTTCTGAAGCGTGTGCAAAGTTTCATGAGTTTTCGAGCATGGTTTAGGCCCTCTAAAAAGCGATTCACTTTGGAGAAGAAGAAGAAGAAGAAGAAGAATAAACGGAGCAAAAACAATAGGGTCCTCTCACCATCATGCTAAGTGCTAAAGCATGCTATTGCTGAAATTAAATAGGAATTTGCTGTAACACAGGCATGGAATGTCCAATCTGCCCCAAACTTCACACGTTTGATAAGAGTCATGGCCTGAACACATCTACATGAGAATATTCAGTTATAGTAATAGCGCCACCTGCTGTCAACAGGAAGTGACATGTTTAACACTGTTGTGGTCTCCTAATAACATATAAAAAAGAGCCAGCAAGTGCTAAACAGGTTAGCAACATACTAGAAACATGCTAGCAAACACTTAGCTAAGTGCTAAAGCATGCTATCACTGCAATTAAATAGGAATTTGCTGTAACCCAGGCATGGAATGTCCAATCTGCCCCAAACTTCACACGTTTGATAAGAATCATGGCCTGAACACATGTCTATGCTCAAATTCAGTTATAGTAATAGCGCCACCTACTGGCAACAGGAAGTGACATGTTTAACACGTTGATGCCGTTCTAGCAACATGTTAAAAATGCCATTGAGTTCTAAACATGCTAGAAACATATTAAAACATGCTAGCAATACTTAGCTAAGTGCTAAAGCATGCTAATTCAATGAAACAGGACTTTGTTGTTACTCAAGAAGGCAATGTACAATCTACCCCAAACTTCACACGTTTGATAAGAGTTATCTCTTGAACACATGTCCATGCTCATATTTAGTTATAGTCATAGCGCCACCTGCTGGCAACAGGAAGTGACGTTTAACACTTTTCTTGACTCCTAATAACATATAAAAAAATGCCAGTAGGTGCTAAACATCCTACCAACATACTAGAGACATGCTAAAACATACTAGCAAACACTTAGCTAAGTGCTAAAGAATGATATTACTGCAATTAAATATGAATTTGCTGTAACTCAGGCATGGAATGTCCAATCCGCCCCAAACTTCACACTTTTGATAAGCGTTCTGTCCTGAACACATGATCATGCTTATATTCAGTTACAGTCATAGCGCCACCTGCTGGCAACAGGAAGTGTCATGTTTAACACTGTTATGGACTCCTAATAACATATAAAAAAGTGCCAGCAAGTGTTAAACATGCTAACAACATACTAGAAACATGCTAAAACATGTTAGCAAACTCTTAGCTAAGTGCTAAAGCATGCTATTATTGCAATTAAATAGGAATTTGCTGTAACTTAGGCATGGAATGTCCAATCTGCCCCAAACTTCACACTTTTGATAAGAGTCATGGCCTGAATACATCTACATGAGAATGTTCATTTATAGTAATAGCCCCACCTACTGGCAACAGGAAGTGACATGTTTAACACGTTGATTCCGTTCTAGCAACATGTTAAAAATGCCATTGAGTTCTAAACATGCTAGAAACATGTTAAAACATGCTAACAATGCTTAGCTAAGTGCTAAAGAATGCTAATTCAATGAAACATTACTTTTTTGTTACTCAAGAAGGCAATGTCCAATTTGCACCAAACTTCACACGTTTGATAAGAGTTCTGTCCTGAACACACATCCATGCTCATATTCAGCTATAGTCATAACGCCACCTACTGGCAACAGAAACTGACATGGTTAACACAGTAATGCAGTACTAACCACATTATTATTGTGTACTAAGCATGCTAGAAACAGACTAAACATGCTAGCAACACTTAGCTGAGTCATGAAGCATGTTATTATCACCATTATACAAAACATTTTGTAACTGACTTTGACATACTCTTACTATATATACCTCCTTAAATGTACATTTCCCAACCATGCTCTGTCTTCCTAAAGCCACCGAGTGTTGATGGCACGGGTGCGAGGGCCCTTTCATCGCTGCTTGCAGCTTTAATTAGGGCCCAAGCCCTGAAAGGGCGAAGGCCCTATTGTTTTCGTTAGGATTATTTTTATTATTATTATTATTATTATTTTTTTCTACTTCTCAGGCACTTTTGGGGCCCTTAACATGCTCGAAAACTCTTGAAACTTTGCACACAGGTCAGAACCCGTGGCCATCAGGGCCGGGCTGAAGCTGGTACCCGGGCGTGGCAGGGGGGCTTGACAGCGCCCCCTGGAACGGGATCCGAACACTTGTCCATAAATCAAACACACTTACATGTAATAATATGAAACTCGGTACACATATAGATCTCATCGGGCCGAACAACTTTCGTGCTCTAAGTTTTATGCCAGCCCAACAGGAAGTTGGCTATTATGGGTTGTTTGGAAACGCATGCTGTGGAATTTGATGTACTCCTCCTAGAGAATTCATCCAATCTCCTCCAAACTCGGTCAGCATGAAGTCAAGACATTGAGGATGCTAAATTGCGGACGGATTTTTGATATCTCGAACGGTTTGGCCATGGCGAGGAAACAAATTTATGGCGAATAATGAAAACAGGAAGTGTGTTATAACTTCTGCATACATTAACTGATCTTGATGAAACTTCAGCAGTGTGTTCGTGGTAAGAGGCCGATCAGATGGATGTGACTATTGTGAGTCAAAGTTATAGCGCCACCAACTGGCAGCAGGAAGTGTGTCACTTTCAAAATGTTTTTGACAAAAGTGGGGGGGTTAGTTTTACCCACAATTACAAAAATCAGTACGTATATTGGTCTCATCATGCCGGACAACTTTCTAATTTACAGGCATTAGCTGCAACCAACAGGAAGTCAGATATTTTGGTCTGAATATGGATCGTTTGTTAAATCAGCCTCTGAGTTTTTAGTTACTCCTCCTAAAAGGTTTATTTTATTCCCACCAAACTTTTTCAACATGATAAAAATATATTAATGATGCTAAATTGTAAACGGATATTGAATATCTCAAACGGTTTTGCTATGGCGAGGGATTAAATTAATGTCAAAAAGGAAGCAGGAAACATCTCATAACTTCTAAAAATGTAATTATACACCATTTATTTTTATATAAAAATATACAAATATTAGAACTAAACCTATTTTATTCTGTTTTTGCAATATAAGAAGTATGAAAAAGTTAAAAACAGGCTATTTAGTGCTATTTGGTTCAACAAAAAAGCAAACATAGGGTGTTATAACTTCTTCATACATTAACTGATCTTGATGAAACTTCAGCAGTGTGTTAGTTGTAAGAGGTCGATCACATGGATGTGACATTTGTGAGTCAAAGTTATAGCGCCACCAACTGGCAACAGGAAGTGTGTCACTTTCAAAATGCTTTGAAATCTCCCTCTTATTTTTACCCGATTTGCTTCAAACTTTATGTGTATAATGTAAACACACGGCAGATGTAGACCTGTGAAAGGATTATTGATATCTTAGATACTGTTGCCGTGGCAACGCATCAAACTTTAATATTCTTTTCGGATGCTTTTGAGACTCTTCACATGCTTGAAAATGCATGAAATTCGACAGACACATCACATTTATTATCCAGTAGACATGTGCAAAGTTTCAGAAACGGGCGTGGTGAGGGGCTCAGTAGCGCCACCTTTAGTCAAAAATGGGGGCTTAGTTTTAAGTAGAGTCACAAAAATCGTTATGTGTATTGTTCTCATCAAGCCGGACAACTTTCTAATTTATAGTCATAAGCTGTGACCAACAGGAAGAGAGATATTTTGGTTTGAATGTGATTTTTTGGAGAATTCTCTCCCTCTCTCTCTCTGCCTCTACGTCTCTGTGTGTGTGAGGGGTGGGGGGATTTGTCTTTTGAGTGAGATTTCTTTAAAATTCCTGTTTTTCAAGGTTTCAGGGGCTTTTGGGGCCTTTAACGTGCTCGAAAACTCTTGAAACTTTGCACACAGGTCAGAACCTGCGGCCATCAGGACCGGACTGAAGCTGGTACCCGGGCGTGGCAGGGGGGCTCAACAGCGCCCCCTGGAACGGGATCCGAACACTTGTCCATAAATCAAACACACTTGCATGTAATGATATGAAACTCGGTACACATATAGATCTCATCGGGCCGAACAACTTTCGTGCTCTAAATTTTACGCCAGCCCAACAGGAAGTCGGCAATTATGGGTTGTTTGGAGAACGCTTGCTGTGGAATTTGAAACACTTCTCCTAGAGAATTAATTAAATCGCCACCAAACTCGGTGTGCATGAAGTCAAGACATTGAGGATGCTAAATTGCAGACGGATTTTTGATATCTCAAACGGTTTGGCCGTGGCAAGGAAACGAATTTATGGCGAGAAAAGAGAAACACGAAGTGTTATAACTTCTGCACACATTAACTGATCTTGATGAAACTTCAGCAGTGTGTTCGTGGTAAGAGGCCGATCAGATGGATGTGACTATTGTGAGTCAAAGTTATAGCGCCACCAACTGGCAGCAGGAAGTGTGTCACTTTCAAAATGTTTTTGACAAAAGTGGGGGGGTTAGTTTTACCCACAATTACAAAAATCAGTACGTATATTGGTCTCATCATGCCGGACAACTTTCTAATTTACAGGCATTAGCTGCAACCAACAGGAAGTCAGATATTTTGGTCTGAATATGGATCGTTTGTTAAATCAGCCTCTGAGTTTTTAGTTACTCCTCCTAAAAGGTTTATTTTATTCCCACCAAACTTTTTCAACATGATAAAAATATATTAATGATGCTAAATTGTAAACGGATATTGAATATCTCAAACGGTTTTGCTATGGCGAGGGATTAAATTAATGTCAAAAAGGAAGCAGGAAACATCTCATAACTTCTAAAAATGTAATTATATTCCATTTATTTTTATATAAAAATATACAAATATTAGAACTAAACCTATTTTATTCTGTTTTTGCAATATAAGAAGTATGAAAAAGTTAAAAACAGGCTATTTAGTGCTATTTGGTTCAACAAAAAAGCAAACATAGGGCTATACTGCCCTCTTGTGTCCAAAAGGATATCCAAATAGTATATAAAACGTTTTACTAGGTAGGCCTATTGTATTTATATAAATTTATTAGGTATATGACTGTGAGGATATTTTCCCATCGGTTAATCGACGTGTGACATGAGCGGGTGCTTTTAAATCGCTAACTATAGTATACTATATACTAGTAAAATACAGACGTCCGCACAGACATTGATAATGGTGCAGAGTAGAGCGAGCATTTTCAATGTATTCCTATGGATGTAGGAATTAACTAAAACAGTTTATTTATGTTTTTGTGTCCACTGTTCAACCGCAACCGCGTCACACACACACACACACACATTCCAGAATTGCAATCTTGACATCGCAGCCTGTTCATTGTAGCCCTAATACAATATAATAATAAAAATAGTCAACCTAACATAAACAAATTACACTGCTCTGTTTAAATAGTCAGTAGTACAATTTGTACCATTCACAGAAAGCAGAGCTCCACTGTGATGTTTCCAAGCACATTTTTGCGCGTGTGAAGAGGATGAATTTTTCCATCGATATTGGAACACGAGTGAAGTACAAAGCCTATAATAAAGAATAGTTTAGCATCCAAATACATCGCAAATATTGAAACATTTTGATTCTAATGAGAGGGTTACGTGAGACCAACACTGCTTACTTTCGTTTTTATTTTTACATTAAATTTAAAGGATTTGTTGTGGAATATTTTGAGTGTATCATAAAATCAGAATAAGGTAAGACAAGTAATATTTTCTGTCTTATATATATTTATATACGTGTATGTATGTATATATATATATATATATGTGTATATGTATATGTATATGTATATGTATGTGTGTGTGTGTGTGTGTGTATACAGTGCAATGCATAAGTGAATACACCCATGCTAAAGTTGACTAAAAAGAGGAATAAAAAATCATATTTTGGAAATTGAACTTAATGCCTTAATTAAAATTCACTTATTCACTTATGCATTGCACTGTATATATATATATATATATATATATATATATATATATATATATATATATATATATATATATGGATAGATAGATAGATAGATAGATAGATAGGTAGATAGAAAGATAGATAGATATTTATATACATATATATATATATATATGTGTGTGTGTGTGTGTGTGTGTGTGTGTGTGTTTGTATATATATATATATATATATATATAGCTGCGAGCAGCGATGGAGGGCCAAAGCCGGCGGCACCGCCATCCCCGGTGCCTTTAGGTAACTAAAGGCTCCGGGGTTGCGGTGCCACCGGCTTGGGCCCGTAATCGCTGCTCGCAGCTATATTTAGGGCCCAAGCCCTGAAAGGGCGAAGGCCCTATTGTTTTCGGTAGGACTATTATTATTATTATTATTATTAGGGCCCAAGCCCTGAAAGGGCGAAGGCCCTATTGTTTTCGGTAGGATTATTAGGGCCCAAGCCCTGAAAGGGCGAAGGCCCTATTGTTTTCGGTAGGATTATTATTATTATTATTATTATTATTATTATTATTTTGTCAACCTTTCGGCCACTTTTGGGGCCCTTAACATGCTCGAAAACTCTTGAAATTTTGCACACAGGTCAGAACCCGCGGCCATCAGGGCCGGACTGAAGCTGGTACCCGGGCGTGGCAGGGGGGCTCGACAGCGCCCCCTGGAACGGGATCCGAACACTTGTCCATAAATCAGACACGCTTGCATGTAATAATATGAAACTCGGTACACATATAGAACTCATCGGGCCGAACAACTTTCGTGCTCTAAGTTTTACGCCAGCCCAACAGGAAGTCGGCTATTTAGGGTTGTTTGGAAACGCATGCTGTGGAATTTAATGTACTCCTCCTAGGGAATTCATCGATTCGCCTCCAAACTCGGTGTGCATGAAGTCAAGACATTGAGGATGCTAAATTGCGGACGGATTTTTGATATCTCGAACGGTTTGGCCGTGGCGAGGAAACGAATTTATGGCGAAAAAATGAAACAGGAAGTGTGTTATAACTTCTGCATACATTAACTGATCTTGATGAAACTTCAGCAGTGTGTTCGTTGTAAGAGGCCGATCGCACAGATGTGACTATTGTGAGTCAAAGTTATAGCGCCACCAACAGGCAGCAGGAAGTACATCACTATTAAAATGCTTTGAAATCACTGTCTTATTTTTACCAGATTTGCTTCAAACTTTATGTGTACAATGTAGACACACGGCAGATGTAAACCTGTGAAAGGATTATTGATATCTTAGATACTGTTGCCGTGGCAACGCATCAAACTTTAATATTCTTTTTTTATGCTTTTGAGACTCTTAACATACTTGAAATTGCATGAAACTCGACAGACACATCACATTTATTATCCAGTAGACATGTGCAAAGTTTCAGAAACAGGCGTGGTGAGGGGCTCAGTAGCGCCACCTTTAGTCATAAGTGGGGGTGTTAGTTTTATCAACAGCAACAAAACTTGGTATGTGTATTGTTCTCATCAAGACGGACAACTTTCTAATTTACATGAACCATCTCTGACCAACAGGAAGAGAGATATTTTGGTTTGAATGTGGATTTTCTGAAGAATTTTCTCTCCCTCTCTCTGTGTCTGTGTGTGTGTGAGGGGAGGGGGGGATTTGACTATTGCTTTTATATTGCTAATCAAGGTTTCAGGGGCTTTTGGGGTCCTTAACGTGCTCAAAAACTCTTGAAACTTTGCACACAGGTCAGAACCCACGGCCATCAGGGCCGGGCTGAAGCTGGGACCCGGGCGTGGCTGGGGGGCTCAACAGCGCCCCCTTGAACGGGGTTCTAAAACTTGATCCATATATCAAACACGCTCGCATGAATTAATATGAAACTCGGTACACATATAGATCTCATCGGGCCGAACAACTTTACCCCGGTCAAGTTTTACGCCAGCCCAACAGGAAGTCGGCTATTATGGGTTGTTTGGAAAACGCTTGCTGTGGAATGTGAAATACTCCTCCTAGAAAATTCACCGTGCCCCCTTCAAACTCGGTGTGGATGTAGTCAAGACAATGAGGATGCTAAATTGCGGACGGATTTTTGATATCTCGAACGGTTTGGCTGTGGCGAGGAATCGAATTTATGGCGAGAAAAGAGAAACACGGAAGTGGAATAACTTCTGCATACATTAACTGATCTTGATGAAACTTCAGCAGTGTGTTCGTGGTAAGAGGCTGATCAGATGGATGTAGCTATTGTGAGTCAAAGTTATAGCGCCACCAACTGGCAGCAGGAAGTGTGTCACTTTCAACATGCTTTTGACAAAAGTGGGGGGGTTAGTTTTAACTACAGTAAAGAAAAAATAGTTTGTATATTGTTCTCATCAAGCCGGACAACTTTCTAATTTACATTCAATAGCTCTGGCCATCAGGAAGTCAGATATTTTGGTCTGAATGTGGATTTTTTTGCAAAATCAGCCTCTGAATTTTTAGCCACTCCTCTTAAACTATTTATTTTATTCGTACCAAACTTTTTCAACATGATGAAACTACATTAAATATGCTAAATTGTGAATGGATAATAAATATCTCAAACGGTTTTGCTATGGCGAGGGATTAAATAATGTCCAAAAAGGAAACACTAAAAATCTTCTAAAAATGTAATTATATACCATTTATTTCTATATAAAAGTATACAAATATCACAACTAAACCCATTTTATTCTGTTTTTGCAATTCAAGAAGAATGAAAAAGTTAAAACAGGCTATTTAGTGCTATTTGGTTCAACAAAAAAGCAAACATAGGGCTATACTGCCCTCTTGTGTCCAAAAGGACATCAAAATAGTATATAAAACTTTTTACCAGGTAGGCCAATATTGTATTTAAATATACATGTATTAGGTATGTGTCTGAGGATATTTTCCCACCGGTTAATCGACGTGTGACACTAGTGGGTGCTTTTAAATCGCTAATATAATAGTGTAAGAAAAATAATGATAATGTTGCACACACAAATCACACACATGTGGGAAAGAATGATGCTTTTAAACAACACTAAACCGCCATTAGGTGTCGCCAGGCATCCATCTTAATAAGCGAGTCATTGATTCATTCGTTCAAACGATTCGTTCGAATGAGTCGATCATGATTAAGACAGATGTTTATGGATTGATCATTCAATCTTTGAGTCAACCGATTCGTTAAAAATGCTGAATCGTTCAGTTATGAGAAAACACGTGATGCGTGATGGTTCTGCCGTGATCTTTGTTTAACTATTTTCGCTGCTGAAACAGAACAAAAACAGTCAACATTGCATCTAAAATGTAAGTGACTTAATTGTAACTGTTTATTAACCTGTTGTATGAAATCTAGGGGTGGGAGAAAAAATTTATTCTTAGATGCATCGCGATGCGGACGTGGACGATTCTGAATCGATTCACAAATGTCAAAAAATCGATTCTCTAAAAAAATATTTTTCTAATAACGTAATATTGACGGAAGGCAAAAGGCGGAACTCTAAGCGGACGTGCGTGCAGTCTGTGGCGCGCACATAACAGAGAAGTTTCTTCTGCTCACCAAGGCTGCATTTATTTGATTAAAAATACAAACAAAAACAGTAATATTGTAAAATATTATTCCAATTTAAAACAGCTGCTTTCTATTTTAATATATTTTAAACTGTTATTTATTCCTGTGATCAAAGCTGAGTTTTCAGCATCATTACTCCAGTCGTCACTGTCACATGATCCTTCAGAAATTATTCTAATATGATGATTGATACTCAAGAAACATTCATTATTATTTTAAATGTCGAAAACAGTTGTGTACAGTCTTTGATGAATAGAAAGTTTAAAAGAACAGCATTTATCTGAAATCTAAAGCTTTTGTAACGTTAAACACTACCGCTCAAAAGTTTTGGGTTAGTAATAATTAAAATTTTATTTTTTGGGGAAATAAATAAAATAAATCAGTACTTTTATTTATGAAGGATGAGTTAAACTGATCAACAGTTACAGTAAAGACATTTATAATGTTAAAAATATATATATTTGAAATATATGCTGTTCTTTTGAACTTTACATTCATCAAAGCATTTTGAAAAAAAAAAAAAATCTGTACACAACTGTTTTCAACATTGAAAATAATAAAGAATATTTATTGAGCATCAATCATCATATTAGTATGATTTCTGAAGGATCATGTGACACTGAAGACTGGAGTAATGATGCTGAAAACTCAATTTTGATCACAGAAATGAATTACTATGTAAAATATTTAAAAATTGAAAACAGCTGTTTTAAATTGGAATAATATTTCACAATATTACTGTTTTTGTTTGTATTTTTAATCAATAAATGCAGCCTTGGTGAGCAGAAGAGACTTCTCCTAAAAACATTAAAAATCTTACTGACCCCAAACTTTTGAACAATAATATATATATATATATATATATATATATATACATATATATGTATGTGTGTGTATGTATGTATGTATATATATATCGTCGCTGCCCGATGAAACTCACGTATGTCCAAAACGGTTACTTTTCAGTAAGTGAAAAAAACACCATAATTTCAAAAGCAGTTGAACGTAGCGTTGTCATACTTGGTACGGCATCTTTAAATGTAACCATATTCTTGCCAGTGTAATGATATAGTCCACATTTGACCAAAATCGAGTTTAAATGGACATACGTGCATATTTTACAGTAACGGTGGTCGATACGCGTTCTTCCGATCATTAGAATGGCCAAGTCGCGTTTCATATTGACAGATGAATAGGCTACGCTCAGTTTATTAAATACGTCTCAGTTTAAATGTCTCTTGCAAACTTCATATGATATATGAAGGGACAATGAATAAATACACTCATTGCTGACAGGCCGGCGCGTCCATAGCCTATAGGCGAACTAGGCAATTGCCTAGAGCGGCACTTTTGTAAGGGCAGCAAAATGTGTGCCAATGCCAACCGGGAATGAACAATTCACAAAATAGGCTAGGCTATGATCATATAATCATACATAATCAGAGAGTAGCCTTTTTCTTTTCATTTTGAATTATTTCGTTTAAAGAATTTTCAAGTTTTGTGTATTGGATGTCATTCTCATGTCTGTGTGAGGCATACACTGAGTTTCGTTAAGTTAGGATGAGATGCGCTTAACGTGCAATGCAAGTGACCGCGCGGGCGACTCCATGATTATATTGTCTGCTATATATTTGCTGCTTATATATTAAATCCACTACAGGCAATTGGCTGATAAAAAAATTATTAAAAATAAGATACAATTTATACAAAACGAAATTCACTTTCAAAATTCACAAAACAAAACTTAATGAAGTGGTCAAAATCATGTCTGACCCGTCTCAAATGTGGCATCCTATTACTCGTGCTGTTCACTTTTCATACTTTCAACAGTAGCCTATAGTAGACCTACAGACTCTATTTGTACAAATTGCTGCACATTCATTTAATTCTGAATTTTGCACAAACAAGTTGAAAGGCTTCAAATCAAGTTCACGGATAATTGTGCGTGCATTTATTAATCATGATACTAAAATCATAACAAAGTAGGCTATGCTATGTACAAAAAAACAGCCATTTCTGTTTTTTTTTCTTTAAAAAAAAAAACAACAAAAAAAAAAAAAACAAGCTGCACCTTTTTTTTTTTACATTTCATCTTTCATTCCGAAATAGAATAATGAATGAACGAAAAAGTACACGGACCCAACATGGCCTTTTTAGCCGTTATCAATCTAAATTAATCTCGTTTTTAATTTAACTTAATTTCGTTTTTCTTTATTTAAATTTCGTTTTTCTTTATTTAAATTTCGGGTTTTTCTTTATTTAATTTTCGTTTTTTCTTTATTTAAATGTCATTTTTATTTATTTAAATTTCGTTTTTTCTTTATTAGGCTAAATTTCATTTTTTCTTTTTTTTAAATTTAGTTTTTTTCTTTATTTAAATTATGTTTTTCTTTATTTAAAATTCGTTATTCTTTATTTAAATCTACCCTTTACTGTGTCAGTAATTTATTAGTCAGAAAAAATATTAGACTATTGCTTAAGTTAACAGACCCGTGCGTTAACATCTCCACAATAAACAGTGACAATTACTTCGTCTAGACCATTTACCGGTAAACAACAGTTGTGAATATATTGCGAATATATAATGAACTTGAACAGTTGTCAAAAACAAACGTTTGCTGATACTTTACCTCACAGAGTTATTTGGCTATCCAATGCGGAGCTTCCAGAGACGCTTAGACCGGCGAGAGGCCTCCACAGGGCGGGAGATACGCGGCGTGATTGACAGCTTTGACACCAAATGGATATACGTGGAAATCAGATGTCATGATTTCACAACTTTTCATTGGTCATTTAGATATGTGAAGCATACTGTATACGGAAATGAACCTGGACATTCTATCCGTCGAAAAATCTCAAAATCGGCAAAATGGACATACGCGGTTTTCATCGGACAGCGACGATATATAAATATAGCTGCGAGCAGCGATGGAGGGCCAAAGCCGGCGGTACCGCCACCCCGGTGCCTTTAGGTAACTAAAGGCACCGGGGTTGCGGTGCCACCGGCTTGGGCCCGTAATCGCTGCTCGCAGCTATATTTATTATTATTATTATTATTATTATTATTTTGTCAACCTTTCGGGCACTTTTGGGGCCCTTAACATGCTCTAAAACTCTTGAAATTTTGCACACAGGTCAGAACCCGCGGCCATCAGGGCCGGACCGAAGCTGGTACCCGGGCGTGGCAGGGGGTCTCGACAGCGCCCCCTGGAACTGGATCCGAACACTTGTCCATAAATCAGACACGCTTGCATGTAATAATATGAAACTCGGTACACATATAGACCTAATCGGGCCGAACAACTTTCGTGCTCTAAGTTTTACGCCAGACCAACAGGAAGTCAGCTATTATGGGTTGTTTGGAAACGCATGCTGTGGAATTTGATGTACTCCTCCTAGGAAATTCATCCATTCGCCTCCAAACTCGGTCGGCATGAAGTCAAGACATTGAGGATGCTAAATTGCGGACGGATTTTTGATATCTCGAACGGTTTGGCCGTGGCAAGGAAACGAATTTATGGCGAATAATTCAAACAGGAAGTGTGTTATAACTTCTGCATACATTAACTGATCTTGATGAAACTTCAGCAGTGTGTTAGTTGTAAGAGGCCGATCACATGGATGTGACATTTGTGAGTCAAAGTTATAGCGCCACCAACTGGCAACAGGAAGTGTGTCACTTTCAAAATGCTTTGAAATCTCCCTCTTATTTTTACCCGATTTGCTTCAAACTTTATGTGTATAATGTAAACACACGGCAGATGTAGACCTGTGAAAGGATTATTGATATCTTAGATACTGTTGCCGTGGCAACGCATCAAACTTTAATATTCTTTTCGGATGCTTTTGAGACTCTTCACATGCTTGAAAATGCATGAAATTCGACAGACACATCACATTTATTATCCAGTAGACATGTGCAAAGTTTCAGAAACGGGCGTGGTGAGGGGCTCAGTAGCGCCACCTTTAGTCAAAAATGGGGGCTTAGTTTTAAGTAGAGTCACAAAAATCGTTATGTGTATTGTTCTCATCAAGCCGGACAACTTTCTAATTTATAGTCATAAGCTGTGACCAACAGGAAGAGAGATATTTTGGTTTGAATGTGATTTTTTGGAGAATTCTCTCCCTCTCTCTCTCTGCCTCTACGTCTCTGTGTGTGTGAGGGGTGGGGGGATTTGTCTTTTGAGTGAGATTTCTTTAAAATTCCTGTTTTTCAAGGTTTCAGGGGCTTTTGGGGCCTTTAACGTGCTCGAAAACTCTTGAAACTTTGCACACAGGTCAGAACCTGCGGCCATCAGGGCCGGGCTGAAGCTGGTACCCGGGCGTGGCAGGGGGGCTCAACAGCGCCCCCTGGAACGGGATCCGAACACTTGTCCATAAATCAAACACACTTGCATGTAATGATATGAAACTCGGTACACATATAGATCTCATCGGGCCGAACAACTTTCGTGCTCTAAATTTTACGCCAGCCCAACAGGAAGTCGGCAATTATGGGTTGTTTGGAGAACGCTTGCTGTGGAATTTGAAACACTTCTCCTAGAGAATTAATTAAATCGCCACCAAACTCGGTGTGCATGAAGTCAAGACATTGAGGATGCTAAATTGCAGACGGATTTTTGATATCTCAAACGGTTTGGCCGTGGCAAGGAAACGAATTTATGGCGAGAAAAGAGAAACACGAAGTGTTATAACTTCTGCACACATTAACTGATCTTGATGAAACTTCAGCAGTGTGTTCGTGGTAAGAGGCCGATCAGATGGATGTGACTATTGTGAGTCAAAGTTATAGCGCCACCAACTGGCAGCAGGAAGTGTGTCACTTTCAAAATGTTTTTGACAAAAGTGGGGGGGTTAGTTTTACCCACAATTACAAAAATCAGTACGTATATTGGTCTCATCATGCCGGACAACTTTCTAATTTACAGGCATTAGCTGCAACCAACAGGAAGTCAGATATTTTGGTCTGAATATGGATCGTTTGTTAAATCAGCCTCTGAGTTTTTAGTTACTCCTCCTAAAAGGTTTATTTTATTCCCACCAAACTTTTTCAACATGATAAAAATATATTAATGATGATAAATTGTAAACGGATATTGAATATCTCAAACGGTTTTGCTATGGCGAGGGATTAAATTAATGTCAAAAAGGAAGCAGGAAACATCTCATAACTTCTAAAAATGTAATTATACACCATTTATTTTTATATAAAAATATACAAATATTAGAACTAAACCTATTTTATTCTGTTTTTGCAATATAAGAAGTATGAAAAAGTTAAAAACAGGCTATTTAGTGCTATTTGGTTCAACAAAAAAGCAAACATAGGGCTATACTGCCCTCTTGTGTCCAAAAGGATATCCAAATAGTATATAAAACGTTTTACTAGGTAGGCCTATTGTATTTAAATATAAATTTATTAGGTATATGACTGTGAGGATATTTTCCCATCGGTTAATCGACGTGTGACATGAGCGGGTGCTTTTAAATCGCTAACTATAGTATACTATATACTAGTAAAATACAGACGTCCGCACAGACATTGATAATGGTGCGGAGTAGAGCGAGCATTTTCAATGTATTCCTATGGATGTAGGAATTAACTAAAACAGTTTATTTATGTTTTTGTGTCCACTGTTCAACCGCAACCGCGTCTCACACACACACACACACACATTCCAGAATTGCAATCTTTACATCGCAGCCTGTTCATTATAGCCCTAATACAATATAATAATAAAAATAGTCAACCTAACATAAACAAATTACACTGCTCTGTTTAAATAGTCAGTAGTACAATTTGTACCATTCACAGAAAGCAGAGCTCCACTGTGATGTTTCCAAGCACATTTTTGCGCGTGTGAAGAGGATGAATTTTTCCATCGATATTGGAACACGAGTGAAGTACAAAGCCTATAATAAAGAATAGTTTAGCATCCAAATACATCGCAAATATTGAAACATTTTGATTCTAATGAGAGGGTTACGTGAGACCAACACTGCTTACTTTCGTTTTTATTTTTACATTAAATTTGAAGGATTTGTTGTGGAATATTTTGAGTGTATCATAAAATCAGAATAAGGTAAGACAAGTAATATTTTCTGTCTTATATATATTTATATACGTGTATGTATATATATTAGGGCTGTCAGTTAACGCGTTATTAACGGCGTTAATGCAAACCCATTTTAACGCGATCAATTTTTTTATCGCGAGATTAACGGTCTTTTTGGCCTAGCAAACTTTGTAGTTTTTTTCACATGCTTTTGCAACAGGACGCGGCATGCGCGGCGCTGCTCTATGAAACCCATTCATTTCAATGGCTTGCGCCGCGCGAGGACATTTTGTTGCTTCGTCGACCAAAGCGCAAGCGGATCTAGCTAGACCGGAAACAAAACAGCAGGCACGCGCACACACTTGTTTGGGCTTGCGAGCCGGCCAAATAGTAGGTTAACGTTACGTTTTGACTGGATGACGAGCGCGAGACGCCGAAATGTATGCCAATAAGATTCTGAATGGAAAGTTTACTTTTAAAAAGTTGCCAAATGGTTCCATTGACTAGACCAAAGTGATCTGTGTGTTTTGTCGTTGTGAACTGAGCTATCACCACTTGATGATGGCCACACACACACACACACACACACACACACACACACACACACACACACACACACACACAGCTGATGCGAATTCTCCAAACCCTCGTCAATATCAGGACCTCGTCAGGATTTCTTTCACCCTTTTATTGATAGACAGTGTTACATTGTGTGAGAGATTATTTGCTCCAAGTGAGAATGTTAGTGTGAAATTGAACACAGTATTGCCAATGTTGTTTTCAATAATAAAAAAATCTGCACAAAGCAAGCCAATCCGCTTTTTTTCATGTTGATAAGAGCATTAAAATGAGAAAAAAATAATGGGACAAAAATAAATCAAGAGACATTTAGAATAGATAAAAATGTGCGATTAATCGCGAGTTAACTATGACATTAATGCGATTAATCACGATTAAATATTTTAATCGTTTGACAGCACTAATATATATATATGTATATGTATATGTATATGTATATGTATGTATGTGTGTGTGTGTGTGTATACAGTGCAATGCATAAGTGAATACACCCATGCTAAAGTTGACTAAAAAGAGGAATAAAAAATCATATTTTGGAAATTGAACTTAATGCCTTAATTAAAATTCACTTATTCACTTATGCATTGCACTGTATATATATATATATATATATATATATATATATATATATATATATATATGGATAGATAGATAGATAGGTAGATAGATAGATAGATAGATAGATAGATAGATAGATATTTATATACATATATATATATATGTGTGTGTGTGTGTGTGTGTGTATGTATATATATATATATATATATATATATATATATATATATATATATATATATATATATATATATATATATATAAATATAGCTGCGAGCAGCGATGGAGGGCCAAAGCCGGCGGCACCGCCATCCCCGGTGCCTTTAGGTAACTAAAGGCTCCGGGGTTGCGGTGCCACCGGCTTGGGCCCGTAATCGCTGCTCGCAGCTATATTTAGGGCCCAAGCCCTGAAAGGGCGAAGGCCCTATTGTTTTCGGTAGGATTATTTATTATTATTAGGGCCCAAGCCCTGAAAGGGCGAAGGCCCTATTGTTTTCGGTAGGATTATTGTTTATTATTATTATTATTATTTTTTTCTACTTCTCGGGCACTTTTGGGGCCCTTAACATGCTCAAAAACTCTTGAGATTTTGCACACACGTCAGAACCTGCGGCCATCAGGGCCGGACTGAAGCTGGTACCCGGGCGTGGCACGGCGGCTCGACAGCGCCCCCTGGAATTATGTCGGAAAAATTGGTCCATAAATCAAACACGCTTGCATGTAATAATATGAAACTCAGTACACATATAGATCTCATCGGGCCGAACAACTTTCGTGCTCTAAGTTTTACACCAGCCGAACAGGAAGTCGGTTATTATACGTTGTTTGGAAAACGCATACAATGGAATGTGAAATACTCCTCCTAGGGAATTCATCCGATCGCCACCAAACTAGGTGTGAATGAAGTCAAGACATTGAGGATGCTAAATTGCGAACGGATTTTTGATATCTCGAACGGTTTGGCCGTGGCGAGGAAACAAATTTATGGCGAATAATGGGACACAGGAAGTGTGTTATAACTTCTGCATACATTGACTGATCTTGATGAAACTTCAGCAGTGTGTCCGATCAAGAGTCCGATCATATTGATGTGACTATTGTGAGTCAAAGTTATAGCGCCACCAACTGGCAGCAGGAAGTGTGTCACTTTCAAAATGCTTTGAAATCACCCTCTTAATTTTACCCGATTTGCTTCAAACTTTATGTGTATAATGTAGACACACGGCAAATGTAGACCTGTGAAAGGATTATTGATATCTTAGATACTGTTGCCGTGGCAACGCATCAAACTTTAATATTCTTTTCAGATGCTTTTGAGACTCTTCACATGCTTGAAAATGCATGAAACTCGACAGACACATCACATTTATTATCCAGTAGACATGTGCAAAGTTTCAGAAACGGGCGTGGTGGAATGGCTCAGTAGCGCCACCTTTAGTCAAAAATGGGGGCTTAGTTTTTCCTAGAATCACAAAACTTGGTATGTGTATTGTTCTCATCAAGCCGGACAACTTTCTAATTGACAGTCATAACCTCAGACCAACAGGAAGTCAGATATTTTGGTTTGAATGTGGATTTTCTGGAGAATTTTCTCTCTCTCTCTCTGTGTCTGTGTGTCTGTGGGGGAGGGGGATTTGTCTATTCCATTTAATCTTTGGTTATCAAGGTTTCAGGGGCTTTTGGGGCCCTTAACATGCTCAAAAACTCTTGAAACTTTTCACACAGGTCAGAGCCCACGGTCATCAGGGCCGGGCTGAAGCTCGTACCCGGGCGTGGCAGGGGGGCTCAACAGCGCCCCCTTGAACAAGGTCTGAAAACTTGGTCCATATTTCAAACACGCTTGCATGTAACAATATGAAACTAGGTACACATATAGATCTCACCGGGCCGAACAACTTCTGCACTCTAAGTTATTAGCACCGCCCAACAGGAAGTCGGCTATTATGGGTTGTTCGAAAAATGCATGCTGTGGAATTTGATGTACTCATCCTAGATAATTCATCCAATCGCCTCCAAACTCGGTCAGCATGAAGTCAAGACATTGAGGATGCTAAATTGCGGACGGATTTTTGATATCTTGAACGGTTTGGCCGTGGCGAGGAAACGAATTTATGGCGAGAAAAGAGAGACACGAAGTGTTATAACTTCTGCATACATTAACTGATCTTGCTGAAACTTCAGCAGTGTGTTCGTTGTAAGAGGCCGATCAGATGGATGTAACTATTGTGAGTCAAAGTTATTGCGCCACCAACTGGCAGCAGGAAGTGTGTCACTTTCAACATGCTTTTGACAAAAGTGGGGGGGTTAGTTTTACCAACAGTTACAAACATGAGTATATATATTGGTCTCACCGAGCCGGACAACTTTCTAATTTACAGTCATTGGCTCAGAGCAAAAGGAAGTCAGATATTTTGGTTTGAATGTGGATTTTTTGGATATTTCAGACTCTGAGTTTTTAGCTACTCTTCCAATCTGACTTATTTTATTCACACCAAACTTTTTCAAAATGATGAAAATACATTAAAGATGCTAAATTGTGAACGGATAATAAATATCTCAAACGGTTTTGCTATGGCGAGGGATTAAAGTAATGTCCAAAAAGGAAAAACTAAAAGCCTCAAATTTTCTAAAAATGTAATTATATACCATTTATTTCTATATAAAAGTATACAAATATCACAACTAAACCCATTTTATTCTGTTTTTAAAAAGAATTTTATTCTAATTTTATTCTAAAATTAAAAACAGTAAAGTAAAAAAAAAAAAAAAAGTCATACATAGGGCTATACTGCCCTCTTGTGTCCAAAAGCACATCAAAATAGTATATAAAACTTTTTACCAGGTAGGCCAATATTCTATTTACAGATACATTTATTAGGTATGTGTCTGAGGATATTTTCCCACCGGTTATTCGACGTGTGACACTAGCGGGTGCTTTTAAATTGCTAAGATAAAAGTGAAAGAAAAATACAGACTTCCACACTGACATTGATAATGTTGCACACACAAATCACACACATGTTGGAAAGAATGATTCTTTTAAACAACACTAAACCGCCATTAGGTGTCACCAGGCATCCATCTTAATAAGCGAGTCATTGATTCATTCGTTCAAACGATTCGTTCGAATGAGTCGATCATGATTAAGACAGATGTTTATGGATTGATCATTCAAACTTTGAGTCAACCGATTCCTTAAAAATGCTGAATCGTTCAGTTATGAGAAAACACGTGATGCGTGATGGTTCTGCGGTGATCTTTAACTATTTTCGCTGCTGAAACAGAACAAAAACAGTCAATACTGCATCAAAAATGTAAGTGACTTAATTGTAACTGTTTATTAACCTGTTGTATGAAATCTAGCGGTGGGAGAAAAAAATTGATTCTTAGATGCATCGCGATCCGGACGTGGACGATTCTGAATCGATTCACAAATGTCAAAAAATCGATTCTCTAAAAAAATTGATTTCTAATAACGAAATATTGACGGAACACAAAAGGCGGAACTCTAAGCGGACGTGCGTGCAGTCTGTGGCGCGCACATAACAGAGAAGTTTCTTCTGCTCACCAAGGCTGCATTTATTTGATTAAAAATACAAACAAAAACAGTTATATTGTAAAATATTATTCCAATTTAAAACAGCTGCTTTCTATTTTAATATATTTTAAACTGTTATTTATTCCTGTGATCAAAACGGAGTCACTGTCACATGATCCTTCAGAAATTATTCTAATATGATGATTGATGCTCAAGAAACATTCATTATTATTTTAAATGTCGAAAACAGTTGTGTACAGTCTTTGATGAATAGAAAGTTCAAAAGAACAGCATTTATCTGAAATCTAAAGCTTTTGTAACATAACACTACCGCTCAAAAGCTTGGGGTTAGTAATAATTTAAATTTTATTTTTGGGGGAAAGAAATAAAATAAATCAATACTTTTATTTATGAAGGATGAGTTAAACTGATCAACAGTTACAGTAAAGACATTTATAATGTTAAAAAAATTATATTTGAAATAAATGCTGTTCTTTTGAACTTTACATTCATCAAAGCATTTTGAAAAAAAAATCTGTACACAACTGTTTTCAACATTGAAAATAATAATGAATATTTATTGAGCATCAATCATCATATTAGAATGATTTCTGAAGGATCATGTGACACTGAAGACTGGAGTAATGATGCTGAAAACTCAACTTTGATCACAGAAATTAATTACTATGTAAAATATTTTAAAATTGAAAACAGCTGTTTTAAATTGGAATAATATTTCACAATATTACAGTTTTTGTTTGTATTTTTAATCAAATAAATGCAGCCTTGGTGAGCAGAAGAGACTTCTCCTAAAAACATTAAAAATCTTACTATATATATATATATATATATATATATATATATATATATATACACACACACACATACACATATATATATATATATATATATATATATATATATATATATATATATATAGCTGCGAGCAGCGATGGAGGGCCAAAGCCGGCGGTACCGCCACCCCGGTGCCTTTAGGTAACTAAAGGCACCGGGGTTGCGGTGCCACCGGCTTGGGCCCGTAATCGCTGCTCGCAGCTATATATATATTTATTATTATTATTATTATTGTTCTTCAAGGTTTCGGGGGCTTTTGGGGCCTTTAACGTGCTCAAAAACTCATGAAACTTTGCACACGGGTCAGAAGATGCGGCCATTAGGGCCGGGCTGAAGATGGTACCCGGGCGTGGCAGGGGGGCTCGACAGCGCCCCCTTGAATGGGGTCCGAGTGCGGTCCGAAAACTTGGTCCATATACCAAACACGTTTGCATGAATTAATATGAAACTCGGTACACATATAGATCTTATCGGGCCGAACAACTTTCGTGCTCTAAGTTTTACGCCAGCCCAACAGGAAGTCCGCTATTATGGGTTGTTTGGAAAACGCATGCTGTGGAATTTGATGTACTCCTCCTAAGAAATTCATCCATTCACCTCCAAACTCGGTGTGCATGAAGTCAAGACATTGAGGATGCTAAATTGCGGACGGATTTTTGATATCTCGAACGGTTTGGCCGTGGCGAGGAAACGAATTTATGGCGAATAATGGGACACAGGAAGTGTGTTATAACTTCTGCATACATTAAATGACCTTGATGAAACTTCAGCAGTGTGTTCGAGGTAAAAGGCCGATCAGATGGATGTAACTATTGTGAGTCAAAGTTATAGCGCCACCAACTGGCAGCAGGAAGTTTGTCACTTTCAAAATGCTTTGAAATCACCCTCTTAGTTTTACCCGATTTGCTTCAAACTTTATGTGTGTAATGTAGACACACGGCAGATGTAGACCTGTGAAAGGATTATTGATATCTTAGATACTGTTGCCGTGGCAACGTATCAAACTTTAATATTTTTTTCGGATGCTTTTAAACCTCTTAGCATGCTTGAAATTGGATGAAACTCGACAGACACATCACACTTATTAGCCAGTAGACATGTGCAAAGTTTCAGAAACGGGCGTGGCAGGGGGGCTCAACAGCGCCCCCTTGAACGGGGTCTGAAAACTTGGTCCATTAATCAAACATGCTTGCATGAATTAATATGAAACTCGGTACACATATAGATCTCATCGGGCCAAACAACTTTGTCCTGGTCAAGTTTTACGCCAGCCCAACAGGAAGTCGGCTATTATGGGTTGTTTGGAAAATGCTTGTTGTGGAATGTGAAATACTCCTCCTAGAAAAATTCACTGTGTCCCCTCCAAACTCGGTGTGCATGTAGTCAAGACTTTGAGGATGCTAAATTGCGGACGGATTTTTCATATCTCGAACGGTTTGGCCGTGGCGAGGAATCGAATTTATGGCGAGAAAAGAGAAACACGAAGTGGAATAACTTCTGCATACATTAACTGATCTTGATGAAACTTCAGCAGTGTGTTCGTGGTAAGAGGCCGATCAGATGGATGTAACTATTGTGAGTCAAAGTTATAGTGCCACCAACTGGCAGCAGGAAGTATGTCACTTTCAACATGCTTTTGACAAAAGTGGGGGGGTAAGTTTTAACTACAGTAAAAAAAAATTGTTTGTATATTGTTCTTATAAAGCTGGACAACTTTCTAATTTACTTTCATTAGCTCAGGCCATCAAGAAGTCAGATATTTTGGTCTGAATGTGGATTTTTTTGCAAAATCAGCCTCTGAATTTTTAGCCACTCCTCTTAAACTATTTATTTTATTCCCACCAAACTTTTTCAACATGATGAAAATACATTAAATATGCTAAATTGTGAACGGATAATAAATATCTCAAACGGTTTTGCTATGGCGAGGGATTAAAGTAATGTCCAAAAAGGAAACACTACAAGCCTCAAATCTTATAAAAATGTAATTATATACCATTTATTTCTATATAAAAGTATACAAATATCACAACTAAACCCATTTTATCCTGTTTTTAAAAAGAATTTTATTCTAATTTTATTCTAAAATTAAAAACAGTAAAGTAAAAAAACAAAAACAAGTCATACATAGGGCTATACTGCCCTCTTGTGTCCAAAAGCACATCAAAATAGTATATAAAACTTTTTACCAGGTAGGCCAATATTCTATTTAAAGATACATTTATTAGGTATGTGTCTGAGGATATTTTCCCACTGGTTATTCGGTCAATTGTAACTGTTTATTAACCTGTTGTATGAAATCTAGCGGTGGGAGAAAAAATTGATTCTTAGATGCATCGCGATCCGGACGTGGACGATTCTGAATCGATTCACAAATGTCAAAAAATCGATTCTCTAAAAAAATATTTTTCTAATAACGTAATATTGACGGAACGCAAAAGGCGGAACTCTAAGCGGACGTGCGTGCAGTCTGTGGTGCGCACATAACAGAGAAGTTTCTTTTGCTCACCAAGGCTGCATTTATTTGATTAAAAATACAAACAAAAACAGTAATATTGTAAAATATTATTCCAATTTAAAACAGCTGCTTTCTATTTTAATATATTTTAAACTGTTATTTATTCCTGTGATCAAAGCGGAGTCACTGTCACATAATCCTTCAGAAATTATTCTAATATGATGATTGATGCTCAAGAAACATTCATTATTATTTTAAATGTCGAAAACAGTTGTGTACAGTCTTTGATGAATAGAAAGTTCAAAAGAACAGCATTTATCTAAAATATAAAGCTTTTGTAACATAACACTACCGCTCAAAAGTTTGGGGTTAGTAATAATTTAAATTTTATTTTGGGGGGAAAGAAATAAAATAAATCAATACTTTTATTTATGAAGGATGAGTTAAACTGATCAACAGTTACAGTAAAGACATTTATAATGTTAAAAAAAATATATATTTGAAATAAATGCTGTTCTTTTGAACTTTACATTCATCAAAGCATTTTGAAAAAAAAAATCTGTACACAACTGTTTTCACCATTGAAAATAATAATGAATATTTATTGAGCATCAATCATCATATTAGAATGATTTCTGAAGGATCATGTGACACTGAAGACTGGAGTAATGATGCTGAAAACTCAACTTTGATCACAGAAATTAATTACTATGTAAAATATTTTAAAATTGAAAACAGCTGTTTTAAATTGGAATAATATTTCACAATATTACAGTTTTTGTTTGTATTTTTAATCAAATAAATGCAGCCTTGGTGAGCAGAAGAGACTTCTCCTAAAAACATAAAAAATCTTATTGACCCCAAACTTTTGAACGGTAATATATATATATATATATATATATATGTATGTGTGTGTATGTATATATATATATATATATATATATATATATATATATATATATATATATATATAAATATAGCTGCGAGCAGCGATGGAGGGCCAAAGCCGGCGGTAACGCCACCCCGGTGCCTTTAGGTAACTAAAGGCACCGGGGTTGTGGTGCCACCGGCTTGGGCCCGTAATCGCTGCTCGCAGCTATATTTATATATATATATATATATATATATATATATATATATATATATATATTTATTCTTATTTTTCTGTCAACCTTTCGGGCACTTTTGGGGCCTTTAACATGCTCGAAAACTCTTGAAATTTTGCACACAGGTCAGAACCTGCGGCCATCAGGGCCGGGCTGAAGCTGGTACCCGGGCGTGGCAGGGGGGCTCAACAGCGCCCCCTTGAACGGGGTCCGAAAACTTAGTCCATAAATCAGACACGCTTGCATGTAATAATATGAAACTCAATACACATATAGATCTCATCGGGCCAAACAACTTTCGTACTTTTACTTTTTACACCAGCCCAACAGGAAGTCGACTATTTAGGGTTGTTTGGAAACGCATGCTTAGGAATTTGAAACACTTCTCCTAGGGAATTCACCCGGTTGGCACCAAACTCGGTGTGCATGAAGTCAAGACATTGAGGATGAAAAATTGCCAGGGGATTTTTGATATCTCGAACACTTTGGCCGTGGCGAGGAAACGAATTTATGGCGAATAATGAAAAAAGGAAGTGTGTTATAACTTCTGCATACATTAACTGATCTTGATTAAACGTCAGCAGTGTGTTCGTTGTAAAAGGCTGATCACATGGATGTGACTTTGGAAGTCAAAGTTATAGCGCCACCAACTGGCAGCAGGAAGTGTGTCCCTTTCAAAATGCTTTGAAATCACCCTCTTATTTTTACCCGATTTGCTTCAAACTTTATGTGTATAATGTAAACACACGGCAGATGTAGACCTGTGAAAGGATTTTTGATATCTTTAATACTGTTGCCATGGCAACGCATCAAACTTTAATATTCTTTTTTGATGCTTTTGAGACTATTAACATACTTGAAATTGGATGAAACTCGACAGACACATCACATTTATTAGCCCGTAGACATGTGCAAAGTTTCAGAAACGGGCGTGGTGAGGGGCTCAGTAGCGCCACCTTTAGTCATAAGTGGGGGCTTAGTTTTTCCTAGAATCACAAAAATCGGTATGTATATTGTTCTCATCGAGCCGGACAACTTTCTAATTTACACTTAATAGCTCAAAGCAACAGAAAGTCAGATATTTTGGTTTGAATGTGATTTTTTTGGAGAATTTTCTCTCTCTCTCTGTCTCGGAGTGTGTGAGGGGTGGGGGTGATTTGTCAGTTGAGTGAGATTTTATTTTTTCATTTGTTTTTCAAGGTTTCTGGGGCTTTTGGGTCCCTAAACGTGCTCGAAAACTCTTGAAACTTTGCACACAGGTCAGAACCCGCGGCCATCAGGGCGGGGCTGAATCTGGTAGCCGGGCGTGGCAGGGGGGCTCAACAGCGCCCCCTTGAACGGGGTTCTAAAACTTGGTCCATATATCAAACACGCTTGCATGAATTAATTTGAAACTCGGTACACATATAGATCTCATCGGGCCGAACAACTTTCGTGCTCTAAGTTTTACGCCAGCCCAACAGGAAGTCGGCTATTTAGGGTTGTTTGGAAACGCTTGCTGTGGAATTTAATGTACTCCTCCTAGGAAATACATCGATTCGCCTTCAAACTCGGTCAGCGTGAAGTCAAGGCATTGAGGATGCTAAATTGCGGACGGATTTTTGATATCTTGAACGGTTTGGCCGTGGCTAGGAAATGAATTTATGGCGAGAAAAGAGAGACACGAAGTGTTATAACTTCTGCATACATTAACTGATCTTGATGAAACTTCAGCAGTGTGTTTGTGGTAAGAGGCCGATCAGATGGATGTAACTATTGTGAGTCAAAGTTATAGCGCCACCAACTGGCAGCAGGAAGTGTGTCACTTTCAACATGCTTTTGACAAAAGTGGGGGGGTTAGTTTTACCAACAGTTACAAAGATGAGTATATATATTGGTCTCACCGAGCCGGACAACTTTCTAATTAACAGTCATTAGCTCAGAGCAAAAGAAAGTCAGATATTTTGGTTTGAATGTGGATTTTTTGGATATTTCAGACTCTGAGTTTTTAGCTACTCTTCCAAACTGGCTTATTTTATTCACACCAAACTTTTTCAAAATGATGAAAATACATTAAAGATGCTAAATTGTGAACGGATATTAAACATCTCAAATGGTTTTGCTATAGTGAGGGACTGAAGTAATGTACAAAAATTAAACACTAAAAGCCTAATCTTCTAAAAATGTAATTATACACCATTTATTTCTATAAAAGTATACAAATATCACAACCAAACTCATTTTATTCTTTTTTTTTTAATTTAATAATTATTTATAAGTTTAAAAATAGTAATTGTACTATTTAGTCTCATAAAAGTCAAGTCATACATAGGGCTATACTGCCCTCTTGTGTTCAAAATCAGGTAGGCCTATTGTATTTACATAAAAATATACTAGGTATATGACGGTGAGAATATTTTACCACCGGTTAATCGACGTGTGACACCGCTGGGGGCTTTTGAATCGCAAACTTAAAAACGAAAGTAAAATATTTTCGTCCGCACTGACATTGATAGTGGTGATAATAATAATAATAATCTGTTACATTTATATAGCGCTTTTTCTGAGACCTCAAAGCGCTTTACATAGATGGGGGAATCTCCTCAACCACCACCAATGTGCAGCATCCACTTGGATGATGCGACGGCAGCCATATTGCGCCAGAACGCCCACCACACACCAGCTTACTGGTGGAGAGGAGACAGTGATGAAGCCAATCAGTATATCAGTACATGGGGATGATTAGGAGGCCATGATGGATAGAGGCCAAGGGGCAAATTTGGCCAGGATGCCGGGGTTACACCCCTACTCTTTTTCGAAGGACATCCTGGGATTTTTAATGACCACAGAGAGTCAGGACCTCGGTTTAACGTCTCATCCGAAGGACGGTGCTCTTTTGGCAGTATAGTGTCCCCGTCACTACACTGGGGCATTAGGACTCACACAGACCACAGGGTGAGCGGTTGAGCGGGCGTTTCAAATGAATTCCTATGGAAGTAGGAATAAACTGAAAAACATTCACTCTGTTCTGCTCGTTCCTTGTCGTGGATGCGCACCATGAATGCCCGTGCAGCCATGAGCATTTTAGTTTAATTTTAAAATTAGTGCCTTTCGGGGGGTGGATTGCTTGAAATTATTTTACAAAAGCACAATGTTGTGTTTTATTGCGACAGTACACACATATAAGTTAACACTTTGCAGTTTGAATGTGGTCCTGTATAATGACGTATGTTTTTATGTGTCCACTGTTCCATCGCGCCCACGCCACACACACACACACACACGGTTTACTATCTTTGTGGGGACTCTCCATAGACTTAATGGTTTTTATACTTTACAAACTGTATATTCTATCTCCTCACACTAACCCTACCCCTAAACCTACCCATTACAGAAAACTTTCTGCATTTTAACATTTCCAAAAAGACTCATTCTGTATGATTTCTAAGCTTGTTTACCCATGGGGACCTCTATTTAGGTCCCCACTGTGACACGAGTCCCCATGAGTCTGTGTGCATTCAGGTTGAAGTCCCCACCGGGATAGAAAAACATGAACACACATGCACACACACACACACACACACACACACACACACACACACACACACACACATTCCAGCATTGCAATCTTGACATCGCAGCCTGTTCATTATAGCCATATATATATATATATATATATATATATATATATATATATATATAAATATAGCTGCGAGCAGCGATGAAGGGCCAAAGCCGGCGGTACCGCCACCCCGGTGCCTTGTTGCGGTGCCACCGGCTTGGGCCCGTAATCGCTGCTCGCAGCTATACATATATATATTTTTTGTCAACCTTTCGGGCACTTTTGGGGCCCTTAACATGCTCAAAAACTCTTGAAACTTTGCACACAGGTCAGAACCCGCGGCCATCAGGGCCGGGCTGAAGCTGGTACCCGGGCGTGGCAGGGGGGCTCGACAGCGCCCCCTGGAACGGGATCCGAACACTTGTCCATAAATCAGACACGCTTGCATGTAATAATATGAAACTCGGTACACATATAGACCTCATAGGGCCGAACAACTTTCGTGCTCTAAGTTTTACGCCAGACCAACAGGAAGTCGGCTATTATAGGTTGTTTGGAAACGCATGCTGTGGAATTTGATGTACTCCTCCTAGGAAATTCATCCATTCGCCTCCAAACTCGGTCGGCATGAAGTCAAGACATTGAGGATGCTAAATTGCGGACGGATTTTTGATATCTCGAACGGTTTGGCCGTGGCAAGGAAACGAATTTATGGCGAATAATTCAAACAGGAAGTGTGTTATAACTTCTGCATACATTAACTGATCTTGATGAAACTTCAGCAGTGTGTTAGTTGTAAGAGGCCGATCACATGGATGTGACATTTGTGAGTCAAAGTTATAGCGCCACCAACTGGCAACAGGAAGTGTGTCACTTTCAAAATGCTTTGAAATCACCCTCTTATTTTTACCCGATTTGCTTCAAACTTTATGTGTATAATGTAAACACACGGCAGATGTAGACCTGTGAAAGGATTATTGATATCTTAGATACTGTTGCCGTGGCAACGCATCAAACTTTAATTTTTTTTTTGGATGCTTTTGAGACTCTTCACATGCTTGAAAATGCATGAAACTCGACAGACACATCACATTTATTATCCAGTAGACATGTGCAAAGTTTCAGAAACGAGCGTGGTGAAATGGCTCAGTAGCGCCACCTTTAGTCAAAAGTGGGGGGGGTTAGTTTTATCAACAGCAACAAAACTTGGTATGTGTATTGTTCTCATCAAGACGGACAACTTTCTAATTTACAGTAACTAGCTCGGACCAAGAGGAAGAGAGAAATTTTGGTTTGAATGTGGATTTTCTGGAGAATTTTCTCTCCCTCTCTCTGTGTCTCTGTGTGTGTGAGGGGAGGGGGGATTTGACTATTGCTTTTTTATTGTTAATCAAGGTTTCAGGGGCTTTTGGGGTCCTTAACGTGCTCAAAAACTCTTGAAACTTTGCACACAAGTCAGAACCCCCTGCCATCAGGGACGGGAAGAAGCTGGTACCCGGGCGTGGCTGGGGGGCTCAATAGCGTCCCCTTGAACGTGGTTCTAAAACTTGGTCCATATATCAAACACGCTTGCATGAATTAATATGAAACTCGGTACACATATAGATCTCATCGTGCCGAACAACTTTCCCCCGGTCAAGTTTTACGCCAGCCCAACAGGAAGTCGGCTATTATGGGTTGTTTGGAAAACGCTTGCTGTGGAATGTGAAATACTCCTCCTAGAAAATTCACCGTGTCCCCTCCAAACTCGGTGTGCATGTAGTCAAGACTTTGAGGATGCTAAATTGCGGACGGATTTTTGATATCTCGAATGGTTTGGCCGTGGCGAGGAATCGAATTTATGGCGAGTAAAGAGAAACACGAAGTGGAATAACTTCTGCATACATTAACTGATCTTGATGAAACTTCAGCAGTGTGTTCGTGGTAAGAGGCCGATCAGATGGATGTAACTATTGTGAGTCAAAGTTATAGCGCCACCAACTGGCAGCAGGAAGTTTGTCACTTTCAAAATGTTTTGGACAAAAGTGGTGGGATTCGTTTTACCTACAGTAACACAACTCAGTACGTATATTGATCTCATCGACCCGGACAACAAGTCATTAGCTCCGACCATGAGGAAGTCAGATATTTTGGTTTGAATGTGGATTTTTTTTTTGCAAAATCAGCTTCTGAAATTTTAGCCCCCCCTCCTAAGTGGTTTATTTTATTCCTAACAAACTTTTTCAACATGATGAAAATACATTAAAGATGTTAAATTGTGAACAGATATTGAATATCTCAAACGGTTTTGCTATGGCAAGGGATTAAAGTAATGTCAAAAAAGGAAACGCTATAAGCCTAATGTCTTCTAAAAATGTAAATACAGCATTTATTTCTATTTAAAAGTACACAAAGATCAGAACTTAACTCATTTTATTCTTTCTTTTCAATTTTAAGAATGAAGTTTAAGTTTAAAAACAGCCAGAATGGTTGTTTAGTCTAAAAAATAAAGTCAAACATAGTGCTATACTGCCCTCTTGTGTTCAAAATCAGGTAGGCCGATTATTTCTATATAAAAATATACTAGGTATGTGACGGTGAGAATATTTTAACACCGGTTAACTGACGTGTGACACCGCTGGAGGCTTTTTAATCGCTAACTTAAAAACGAAAGTAAAATATGTTCGTCCGCACAGACATTGATAATGGTACGAGCAGAGCGAGCTTTTTCAATGAATTACTATGGAAGTAGGAATGAACTAAAAAACGTTGAATCTGTTCTGCTAGTTCCTCGCATCACAAAACTCATTATCCATCCGCCATCCATCCGCACTAACGTTTTTGACCAATTTTCAAAACCGCACCCGCCCGCCATCCGCTGATTGGTGTATACCAGTGTTTGGAATAACGCCGTTTAAAAGAACGGCGTTAGGTAACGACCTTATTTTTTCAGTAACGGGGTAATCTAACTAATTACTTTTCCCGCCGTTACAACGCCGTTAACATTACTGGACGTTAAATGCGGTGCGTTACTATGCATTGATTGAATAAACTGTGTAATCCGAATGCACCCCTGGCTAGCACAGCTAGTGATGAGGTGGGTTAATAACGAGGTAAGCGATTATGATTGGCTAAGGCAGAGTCATGTGTTCCATGGTAGCCAATCAGAGCCAGTGTTTTTACACACATGCCAGCACACGCGCCACACACACACACACCCACACCAGCTAAACAGAGATTCGATCGGTGCACACATTTACACGGAGAATACACGGTATAAAAATAAATTAAACTTGCGTGCAAATTAATTAATGTAATGCGGAACTACTGTTACTACTGAGAGAGAGAGAGAGAGAGAGAGAGAGAGAGGCGCAGTCGCGATCGAAAAGTCACAAAGTGTTTACATTTGTGTGCGTGTGTGAGGCGCGGACGCGATCGAAGAGAGAGAGAGAGAGAGGGAGGGAGGGAGAGAGAGATAGAGAGGGAGAGAGGAAGAGAGAGAGAGAGAGGCGCAGGCGTGATCGAAAAGTCACAAAAGCCCCTTTCACACAGCGCATTGAACCCGGGAAATTGCCGGCAAATTGCCGGAACGCCTTCTGTGTGAACGCAAACACAACCCGGGTTTGATGCCGGGATCGATTCCGGGTTGGGGACCTAGTAACATTGCCGTGTTCAGTTCCGGAACGCGCGCTGTGTGAACAAAAGCCGTAATAATGCCGTGTCGTAGTGATGACGCTGAAGCCGGGATCGTTCGCCAGCTGTGAAATGGTACGTAATGCGCAATTTTATGATCGAATCAGAGAAATAAATGCACAAGCGTGGTTTCTCGAGAGAGAAATCGCAGCTCATAAGCAAACTTAAGACGCTGCTGAGACATTACAAGTCACATCGATGTCACGTGTCTTTCCGGGACATACACGGGTCGTGTGTGAACGCGCTCTCTGATTCCGGAAAATCACTGGCAGTGTGAATGAACCAAAATCAAACGAACCCGGGTCAAATCCCGGGTCAATGTATCCGTGTAATTTCCGTAATCTCTGTGTGAAAGTGGCTAAAGTGTTTACATTTGTGTCCGTGCGTGCGTATGTGTGTGTGTGTGTGTGTGTGTGTGTGTGTGTGTGTGTGTGTGTGTGTGTGTGAGGCGTGGACGCGATTGAACAGTGGAAACATAAAAACATTCGTAATTTTGTTTATACAGGACATTCAAACTGCAAAGTGTGTCCAAATTCTTTGACATATAGCAACTTTTTTTTTTTTTGAACAGTAACGCAAATAGTTACTTTCCCTGGTAACGAGTTACTTTTATTATAGAGTAATTCAGTTACTAACTCAGTTACTTTTTGGAACAAGTAGTGAGTAATTCTAACTAATTACTTTTTTAAAGTAACGTTCCCAACAGTGGTGTATACATATATTTTTCATTTGATTGTTTCAACTGCCCGCCACCCGCCCGAATTTAATTTAAATATTATTTTTCGTCACGTCATCCGCCCAATCCGCGGTTTATCCGCAGAGTCCGCGGCTGTAACCGCCAACCGTGCATCTCTAATATATATATATATATATATATATATATATATATATATATATATATATATATAGCTGCGAGCAGCGATGGAGGGCCAAAGCCGGCGGTACCGCCACCCCGGTGCCTTTAGGTAACTAAAGGCACTGGGGTTGTGGTGCCACCGGCTTGGGCCCGTAATCGCTACTCGCAGCTATATTTATTATTATTATTTTTTTTTTTTCTACTTCTCGGCCACTTTTGGGGCCCTTAACATGCTCAAAAACTCTTGAAATTTTGAACACACGTCAGAACCTGCGGCCATCAGGGCCGGACTGAAGCTGGTACCCGGGCGTGGCACGGGGGCTCGACAGCGCCCCCTGGAATGGTGTCTGAAAAATTGGTCCATAAATCAAACACGCTTGCATGTAATAATATGAAACTCAGTACACATATAGATCTCATCGGGCCGAACAACTTTCGTGCTCTAAGTTTTACACCAGCCCAACAGGAAGTCGGTTATTATACGTTGTTTGGAAAATGCATACAATGGAATGTGAAATACTCCTCCTAGGGAATTCATCCGATCGCCACCAATCTAGGTGTGAATGAAATCAAGACATTGAGGATGCTAAATTGCGAACGGATTTTTGATATCTCGAACGGTTTGGCCGTGGCGAGGAAACAAATTTACGGCAAGAAAAGAGAAACAGGAAGTGTGTTATAACTTCTGCATACATTGACTGATCTTGATGAAACTTCAGCAGTGTGTTCATTGTAAGAGGCCGATCACATTGATGTGACTATTGTGAGTCAAAGTTATAGCGCCACCAACTGGCAGCAGGAAGTGTGTCACTTTCAAAATGCTTTGAAATCACCCTCTTATTTTTACCCGATTTGCTTCAAACTTTATGTGTATAATGTAGACACACTGCAGATGTAGACCTGCGAAAGGATTATTGATATCTTAGATACTGTTGCCGTGGCAATGCATCAAACTTTAATATTTTTTTCGGATGCTTTTGAGACTCTTCACATGCTTGAAAATTCATGAAACTCGAGAGACACATCACATTTATTATCCAGTAGACATGTGCAAAGTTTCAGAAACGGGCGTGGTGAAATGGCTCAGTAGCGCCACCTTAAGTCAAAAGTGGGGGGGTTAGTTTTATCAACAGCAACAAAACTTGGTATGTGTATTGTTCTCATCAAGACGGACAACTTTCTAATTTACAGTAACTAGCTCGGACCAAGAGGAAGAGAGATATTTTGGTTTGAATGTGGATTTTCTGGAGAATTTTCTCTCCCTCTCTCTGTGTCTCTGTGTGTGTGAGGGGAGGGGGGGATTTGACTATTGCTTTTATATTGTTAATCAAGGTTTCAGGGGCTTTTGGGGTCCTTAACGTGCTCAAAAACTCTTGAAACTTTGCACACAAGTCAGAACCCCCTGGCATCAGGGCCAGGCTGAAGCTGGTACCCGGGCGTGGCAGGGGGGCTCAACAGCGCCCCCTTGAACTGGGTCTGAAAACTTGGTCCATAAATCAAACACGCTTGCATGAATTAATATGAAACTCGGTACACATATAGATCTCATCGGGCCAAACAACTTTTCCCCGGTCAAGTTTTACGCCAGCCCAACAGGAAGTCAGCTATTATGGGTTGTTTGGAAAACGCTTGATGTGGAATTTGAAACACTTCTCCTAGAGAATTAATTAAATCGCCACCAAACTCGGTGTGCATGAAGTCAAGACATTGAGGATGCTAAATTGCGGACGGATTTTTGATATCTCGAACGGTTTGGCCGTGGCGAGGAAACGAATTTATGGCGAGAAAAGAGAAACACGAAGTGTTATAACTTCTGCATACATTAACTGATCTTGATGAAACTTCAGCAGTGTGTTCATGGTAAGAGGCCGGTCAGATGGATGTAACTATTGTGAGTCAAAGTTATAGCGCCACCAACTGGTAGCAGGAAGTGTGTCACTTTCAAAATGCTTTTGACAAAAGTGGGGGGGTTACTTTTACCCACAGTTACAAAAATCAGTACGCATATTGGTCTCATCGAGCCGGACAACTTTCTAATTTACAGTCATTAGCTCCGAGCAACAGGAAGTCAGATATTTTGGTTTGAATGTGGATTTTTTGGATATGTCAGACTCTGAGTTTTTAGTTACTCCTCCTAAGTGGTTTATTTTATTCACACCAAACTTTTTCAACATGATAAAAATACATTAAAGATATATATATATATATATATATATATATATATATATATATATATATATATATATATATATATATAAATATAGCTGCGAGCAGCGATGAAGGGCCAAAGCCGGTGGCACCGCCACCCCGGTGCCTTTAGGTAACTAAAGGCATCGGGGTTGCGGTGCCACCGGCTTGGGCCCGTAATCGCTGCTCGCAGCTATATTTATATATATATATTTATATTTTATTATTATTCTTATTTTTTTGTCAACCTTTCGGGCACTTTTGGGGCCCTTAACATGCTCGAAAACTCTTGAAACTTTGCACACAGTTCAGAACCCGCGGCCATCAGGGCCGGGCTAAAGCTGGTACCCGAGCGTGGCAGGGGGGCTCAACAGCGCCACCTGGAACAGCATCCAAAAACTTGGTCCATAAATCAAACACGCTTGCATGTAACCCTCAGGGGACCAAGGTGTTTTTGGGGCCTTTGAGATGTTCTGACATGCCTTGACATTTGTGCTTTTTTCAGTTATTTATAAACATGTTAATGGCAAAGGTGTAAATTCACTCTATATAGCACAAACAGGGCTACCATAATATGCGAGCAACGTGTATGTAGATGTTTGTATTTTTAAGAGAATAATGTTTATGCGTGGTTATTGGAAAAAATTAAAATGAAAGTTGCTGAATTAAGACCACAAAACACATATTAAATATGTGTCCACAAGACTTTTGACTAATGGATGTTGTCCCTTTGTGTTCTAGCTTCAAAATTATGTGAAAATAGTTTTGCTTTATCGTTCACAAAAAAAAATACATTGATTTAAATGGTGTAAAACAGGTTTTGCTTGGAAAGCCAATATGCAAGGGGGAGGAGTAGTTTACACCTTAGATTGCATAATCTCTGCATAATCTCCCCACCCACTCTGCATAATGACTCTGCCTAATGAGCCATTCATTCAGGTGTGACACTGACTGAGCCACAATGCAAGGACAAAAGATGTATTTAGAAGAAGACTTATATTGACCATTTAAGATTTCGCTTACATTTCTCTTGTAAATATGTTTTGCTATTTTATTAAAAATGTTACAATTACAACAATAATTACAATTTCAACAATATTTCAAGTGTACTCTTTCTTTGTAAAAAGAAAAAGAAAAAAGATTATAGGCCTACATTTTATCATATGCATTCATTAGTTTGAATATAGCCAACATTGGAACATCTAACATCTTAGTCTATGAATTTATTTTTGACAAAAATAGTATTTTTTTTGCAGTTTAATACGTTGCTTATACAAATAATTTTTTTTCAACATATTCCAGTGGATTTTTACTCATCTCAGTAGGCTATAGCAAAGCAGTTTATTCTTTCACACACAGACGCGCGATTCATATTTAGGCTAAACAGTCTTTACAAATATGTACCCTTCATTCATCTCACAGAAAGGCGAGTCATATTATAGAAATGCGATTAATCTTTTTGCTGTTTGCATAGGCCTACACTAACGTTATTCCATAACGTTATTCCACACGTGAGAAAAGAAAACAGCCTACCTCACTCCTCAGCGGGATCTGCTCCTCATATCAGGAGATATTGCTCCTCATATCAGCACTGTTCTGAGGAATCGTTTCTCCATAAGGTAGGCTATATTATGCCTCACTCGATCGCGACGCGCTGTGTTTACAGCTGATGGGCGTTTCACAGCTCTGAAATAGTTCTCAGAATTTGCGTTTGAATAGCACGCGCTCTCCGGGGAGTGGTCACATTACTGTGAATGAGCTCGCAATGAGCTCGACTGGAGTCGCTCTCTTTTTATACAGATTACAGAAGCTGAGAATATTTGTTTTTTATATAAGTTACTTCATTTAACAGATGCGATCTAAGCTTTATGCCCGTGGGTCTGTTTGCCTGTTTGACTGAATTTTCGCGGAGTTATAGATCATTTTCGAACGCGTTTCAAATGGGAGTTCACGGACAGAGAGAAGGCAGAAATCGCATCATGTTAATTTTTCTTTATTTGTCAAAAAGCAAAACACTTTATTTTTATTGTGAGTATACAGAAAAAAAATAGAAACTGAACAGGATCGATTGATGTATTACACGAAAATGAAAGATCAAAATTAACAGAGCATTTTGGTGTTTATTTTCATTGCTAAAAAAAAAAAAATAGCAAAACGCGCGGGCGCGTTTGTGGTCCCCTGAGGGTTAATAATATGAAACTCGGTACACATATAGATCTCATTGGGCCGAACAACTTTCATGCTCTAAGTTTTATGCCAGCCCAACAGGAAGTCGGCTATTCAGGGTTGTTTGAAAAACGCATGCTGTGGAATTTAATGTACTCCTCCTACAGAATTCATCCGATCCCCACCAAACTCGGTGTGCATGAAGTCAAGACATTGAGGATGCTAAATTACGGACGGATTTTTGATATCTCGAACGGTTTGGCCGTGGGGAGGAAACGAATTTATGGCGAGAAAAGACAAACAGGAAGTGTGTTATAACTTCTGCATACATTAACTGATCTTGATAAAACTTCAGCAGTGTGTTCATTTTCAGAGGCCGATCACATTGATGTGACTATTGTGAGTCAAAGTTATAGCGCCACCAACTGGCAGCAGGAAGTGTGTCACTTTCAAAATTCTTTGAAGTCACCCTCTTATGTTTACCCGATTTGCTTCAAACTTTATGTGTATAATGTAGACACACGGCAGATGTAGACCTGTGAAAGGATTATTGATATCTTAGATTCTGTTGCCGTGGCAACGCATCAAACTTTAATATTCTTTTTGGATGCGTTTGAGACTCTTAGCATGCTTGAAATGGGAAACGCTTGCTGTGGAATGTGAAATACTCCTCCTAGAAAATTCATCCCATCCACACCAAACTCGGTGTGCATGAAGTCAAGACATTGAGGATGCTAAATTGCGGACGGATTTTTGATATCTCGAACGGTTTGGCCGTGGCGAGGAAACAAATTTATGGCGAGAAAAGAGAAACACGAAGTGTTATAACTTCTGCACACATTAACTGATCTTGATGAAACTTCAGCAGTGTGTTCGTGGTAAGAGGCCGGTCAGATGGATGCAACTATTGTGAGTCAAAGTTATAGCGCCACCAACTGGCAACAGGAACTGTGTCACTTTCAAAATGCTTTTGACAAAATGGGGGGGTTACTTTTACCGACAGTTACAAAAATCAGTACATATACTGGTCTCATCGAGCCGGACAAGTTTCTAATTTACAGTCATTAGCTCTGACCAACAGGAAGTCAGATATTTTGGTTTGAATGTGGATTTATTTGCAAAATCGGCCTCTGAATTTTATATATATATATATTTTAAAGTGACAAGACAGAGAATATTACTTGTATTAGTGTAACTAAAGGCACCAGGGTGGTGGTGCCACCGGCTTGGGCCCGCAATCGCTGCTCGCAGCTATATTTATTATTATTATTATTATTATTATTTTGTCAAGGTTCCGGGCACTTTTGGGGCCCTTAACATGCTCGAAAACTCTTGAAACTTTGCACACAGGTCAGAACCCGCGGCCATCAGGGCCGGGCTGAAGCTGGTACCCGGGCGTGGCAGGGGGGCTCGACAGCGCCCCCTGGAACGGGATCCGAACACTTGTCCATAAATCAAACACACTTGCATGTAATAATATGAAACTCAGAACACATATAGATCTCATCGGGCCGAACAACTTTCGTGCTCTAAGTTTTACGCCAGCCCAACAGGAAGTCGGCTATTATGGGTTGTTTGGAAACGCATGCTGTGGAATTTAATGTACTCCTCCTAGGGAATTCATATAATCACCTCCAAACTCGGTCAGCATGAAGTCAAGACATTGAGGATGCTAAATTGCGGACGGATTTTTGATATCTCGAACGGTTTGGCCGTGGCGAGGAAATGAATTTATGGCGAATAATGAAAACAGGAAGTGTGTTATAACTTCTGCATACATTAACTGATCTTGATGAAACTTCAGCAGTGTGTTCGAGGTAAAAGGCCGATCACATGGATGTGACTATTGTAAGTCAAAATTATAGCGCCACCAACTGGCAGCAGGAAGTGTGTCACTTTAAAAATGCTTTGAAATCACCCTCTTATTTTTACCCGATTTGCTTCAAATTTTATGTGTATAATGTAGACACACAGCAGATGTAGACCTGTGAAAGGATTATTGATATCTTTAATACTGTTGCCATGGCCACGCATCAAACATTAATATTCTTTTTTGATGCTTTTGAGACTCTTAGCATGCTTGAAATTGCATGAAACTCGACAGACACATTACATTTATTACCTAGTAGACATGTGCAAAGTTTCAGAAACGGGCATGGTGAGGGGCTCAGTAGCGCCACCTTTAGTCAAAAATGGGGGCTTAGTTTTACGTAAAGTCACAAAAATCGGTATGTATATTGTTCTCCTCGAGCCGGACAACTTTCTAATTTACACTTATTAGCCCTGACCAACAGGAAGTCAGATATTTTGGTTTGAATGTGATTTTTTGGAGAATTCTCTCTCTCTCTCTCTCTGCCTCTGTGTCTCTGTGTGTGTGTGTGGGGTGTGGGGGATTTGTCTGTTAGGAGAGGTTTGCTTTTATAATTGTTTTTCAAGGTTTCAGGGGCTTTTGGGGCCCTTAACATGCTCGAAAACTCTTGAAACTTTACACATAGGTCAGAACCTGCGGCCATCAGGGCTGGGCTGAAGCTGGTATCCGGGCGTGGCAGGGGGGCTCAACAGCGCCCCCTTGAATGGGGTCCGAAAACTTGGTCCATAGATCAAACTAGCTTGTATAAATTAATTTGAAACTCAGCACACATATAGATCTCATCGGGCCGAACAACTTTCGCACTCTTAAGTTATACGCCAGCCCAACAGGAAGTCGGCTATTATGGGTTGTTTGAAAAACGCATGCTGTGGAATTTAATGTACTCCTCCTACAGAATTAATTAAATCGCCAATAAACTCGGAGTGCATGAAGTCAAGACATTGAGGATGCTAAATTGCAAACGGATTTTTGATATCTTGAACGGTTTGGCCGTGGCGAGGAAACGAATTTATGGCGAGAAAAGAGAGACACGAAGTGTTATAACTTCTGCATACATTAACTGATCTTGATGAAACTTCAGCAGTGTGTTCGTGGTAAGAGGCCGATCAGATGGATGTAACTATTGTGAGTCAAAGTTATAGCGCCACCAACTGGCAGCAGGAAGTGTGTCACTTTCAACATTCTTTTGACAAAAGTGGGGGGGTTAGTTTTACCAATAGTTACAAAAATCAGTATATATATTGGTCTCACCGAGCCGGACAACTTTCTAATTTACAGTTATTAGCTCCGAGCAAAAGGAAGTCAGATATTTTGGTTTGAATGTGGATTTTTTGGATATTTCAGACTCGGAGTTTTTAGCTACTCTTCCTAACTGGTTTATTTTATTAACACCAAACTTTTTCAAAATGATGAAAATACATTAAAGATGCTAAATTGTGAACGGATATTAAACATCTCAAACGGTTTTGCTATAGTGAGGGACTAAAGTAATGTACAAAAATGAAACACTAAAAGCCTCATCTTCTAAAAATGTAATTAAACACCATTTATTTCTATATAAAAGTATACAAATATCACAACTAAACCCATTTTATTCTTTTTTTTGTTCAATTTAATAATTATTTATAAGTTTAAAAATAGTAATTGTACTATTTAGTCCCATAAAAGTCAAGTCATACATAGGGCTATACTGCCCTCTTGTGTTCAAAATCAGGTAGGCCTATTGTATCTACATAAAAATATACTAGGTATGTGACGGTGAGAATATTTTACCACCGGTTAATCGACGTGTGACACCGCTGGGGGCTTTTGAATCGCCAACGTAAAGACGAAAGTAAAATATGTTCGTCCGCACTGACATTGATTGTGGTTGAGCGAGCGTTTCAAATGAATTCCTATGGAAGTAGGAATTAACTGAAAAACGTTCACTCTGTTCTGCTCGTTCCTCGCCGTGGATGCGCACCGTTATGAATGCCCGTGCAGCCATGAGCATTTTAATTTAATTTTCAAATTAGCGCCTTTCGGGGAGTGGATTGCTTGAAATTATTTTACAAAGGCACAATGTTGTGTTTTATTGCGACTGTACACAAATATAAGTTAACACTTTGCAGTTTGAATGTCGTCCTGTATAATGACGGAGTATGTTTTTATGTGTCCACTGTTCAATTGCGCCCATGCCACACACACACACACACACACACACACACACACACACACACACACACACGGTTTACTATCTTTGTGGGGACTCTCCATAGACTTAATGGTTTTTATACTGTACAAACTGTATATTCTATCTCCTCACACTAACCCTACCCCTAAACCTACCTATCACAGAAAACTTTCTGCATTTTTACATTTCCAAAAAAACTCATTCTGTATGATTTATAAGCTTGTTTACCCACGGGGACCTCTATTTAGGTCCCCACTGTGACACGAGTCCCCATGAGTCTGTGTGCATTCAGGTTGAAGTCCGCACAGGGATAGAAAAACATGAACGCACACACACACACACAGCACACACATTCCAGCAATGCAATCTTGACATCACAGCCTGTTCATTATAGCCTTAATAAAATATAATAATAAAATAGTCAACCTAACATATAAAAATTACACTGCTCTAAATAGTCAGTAGTACAATTCGTACATTCACAGTAAGCACCGCTCCACTGTGATGTTTCCAAGCACATTTTTGCGCGTATGAAGAGGATGATTTTTTTCGTCGATATTGGAACACGAGTGAAGAACAAAGCCTATAATAAAGAATAGTTTAGCATCCAAATACATCGCAAATGTTGAAACATTTTGAATCTAATAAGAGGGTTACGTTACGTGAGCCCAACACTGCTTACTTTAATTTTAATTTTTACATTAAATTTAAAGGATTTGTTGTGGAATATTTTGAGTGTATCATAAAATCAGAATAAGGTAAGTCAAGTAATATTTCCTGTCTTTTATATATTTATATGTGTGTGTGTGTATATATATATGGGTCAATGACAAATAAGATTTTCAAGAAGAAAAAAAATAATATTTTACGCAAAACAGTTTTAAAATGCATTTTTGTGTCTATAAAAATGTATAGTTTTGATTTATATTGGTTTTACAGCATTTTAGGCAGCATTAATTCATTATTAAACAAGATTTCTGATTTTACCAGCCAGAAAATGTCAGGTGGTGCGACCATATATTAATTTAAAATAACATACATTTAACATACTTAGCACTACTGAGACTTGTAAATATGAATCATTGTAGTGTCTAAAATGCATATCACATGGTAAATTCACTTTCTATTTCTTTATTTATTGCCCTTTTATTCCAAATCATATAAACGGCTGTTTTTCTGTGTGTTCAAACACCCATTTTTCCATAAGGACTTTTTGTGTTTTGTTTTTAACTGTAAAAATGATTTGTATATCTATATAAAGGTTTACAGTTATATTTCTTACTTCATTTTGCAATTGCAGTGGGAATTGATACATTTAAATGTAAATTTGCTGGTTGCACCACCTGACCATGACCGGTCGCACCACCTGACGTTGTGATCAATAATGATTTATATTCACAAAATAAAAAAAGATATGTCAATGAATTTTATTCAAGTTTCAATTGGCTTTTTTATTTTAATCCTCTGACCAATTTATACTCCATCTCAATCATATAATTAATTCATTAACAAGATAGTGCAAAACAATACTGAATGTTATGATAACATTTGATCATCGCTTCTTTAAAAATCTAACTTTGAAACCTCAAGGAACACATTTAATAAATGAGAACATCTTTTATATGGAACAGTGAATTAGTGATACACATAAGTTGATGCCATTCTAGCAACATGTTAAAAATGCCATTGACTTCTAAACATGCTAGAAACATGTTAAAACATGCTAGCAATACTTAGCTAAGTGCTAAAGCATGCTAATTCAATGAAACAGGATGTTGTTGTTACTCAAGAAGGCAATGTCCAATCTGCGCCAAACTTCACACTTTTAATAAACGTTCTGTCCTGAACACATGACCATGCTCATATTCAGTTACAGTCATAGTGCCACCTGCTGGCAACAGGAAGTGACATGTTAAACACTGTTGTGGACATATAAAAACATATAAAAAAAGTGCCAGCAAGTGCTAAACATGCTAACAACATACTAGAAACATGCTAAAACATGCTAGCAAACACTTAGCTAAGTGCTAAAGCATGCTATTGCTGCAATTAAATAGGAATTTGCTGTAACTCAGGTATGGAATGTCCAATCTGCCCCAAACGTCACACTTTTGATAAGAGTCATGGCCTGAACACATCTACATGAGAATGTTCAGTTATAGTAATAGCGCCACCTGCTGTCAACAGGAAGTGACATGTTTAACAGTGTTGTGGTCTCCTAATAACATATAAAAAAGAGCCAGCAAGTGCTAAACAGGTTAGCAACATACTAGAAACATGCTAGCAAACACTTAGCTAAGTGTTAAAGCATGCTATTACTGCAATTAAATAGGAATTTGCTGTAACTCAGGCATGGAATGTCCAATCTGCCCCAAACTTCACACATTTGATAAGAATCATGGCCTGAACACATGTCTATGCTCAAATTCAGTTATAGTAATAGCGCCACCTACTGGCACCAGGAAGTGACATGTTTAACACGTTGATGCCGTTCTAGCAACATGTTAAAAATGCCATTGAGTTCTAAACATGCTAGAAACATGTTAAAACATGCTAGCAATACTTAGCTAAGTGCTAAAGCATGCTAATTCAATGAAACAGGACTTTGCTGTTACTCAAGAAGGCAATGTACAATCTACCCCAAACTTCACACGTTTGATAAGAGTTATCTCTTGAACACATGTCCATGCTCATATTTAGTTATAGTCATAGCGCCACCTGCTGGCAACAGGAAGTGACGTTTAACACTGTTCTTGACTCCTAATAACATATAAAAAAATGCCAGTAGGTGCTAAACATCCTACCAACATACTAGAGACATGCTGAAACATACTAGCAAACACTTAGCTAAGTGCTAAAGAATGATATTACTGCAATTAAATATGAATTTGCTGTAACTCAGGCATGGAATGTCCAATCTGCCCCAAACTTCACACTTTTGATAAGCGTTCTGTCCTGAACACATGACCATGCTTATATTCAGTTACAGTCATAGCGCCACCTGCTGGCAACAGGAAGTGACATGTTTAACACTGTTATGGACTCCTAATAACATATAAAAAAGTGCCAGCAAGTTTTAAACATGCTAACAACATACTAGAAGCATGCTAAAACATGCTAGCAAACTCTTAGCTAAGTGCTAAAGCATGCTATTATTGCAATTAAATAGGAATTTGCTGTAACTCAGGCATGGAATGTCCAATCTGCCCCAAACTTCACACTTTTGATAAGCGTTCTGTCCTGAACACATCTACATGAGAATATTCAGTTATAGTAATAGCGCCACCTACTGGTAACAGGAAGTGTCATGTTTAACACGTTGATGCCATTCTAGCAACATGTTAAAAATGCCATTGACTTCTAAACATGCTAGAAACATGTTAAAACATGCTAGCAATACTTAGCTAAGTGCTAAAGCATGCTAATTCAATGAAACAGGATGTTGTTGTTACTCAAGAAGGCAATGTCCAATCTGCACCAAACTTCACACTTTTAATAAACGTTCTGTCCTGAACACATGACCATGCTCATATTCAGTTACAGTCATAGTGCCACCTGCTGGGAACAGGAAGTGACATGTTAAACACTGTTGTGGACATATAAAAACATATAAAACTAGAAAAAAAAAGTTTGTTGAGAGAAACTTTAAGTTGGCTTGAGAAAGCCGGACCAGAGAGTTTGAAGAAGTTTAAAGTAGTTTGAAGTTTAAAGTAGTTTAAAGTTTGACATATAGATTAGTTCGAAAGAAAGAATAGTTAGAAAAAAAGAAACACATTAGTTAGAAAGCAAAGGAAAGATTAGTTTGATATATAGATAGATTAGATAAATAAAGAAAGATAGATTAGTTAGTTAGAAAGAAAGATAGATAGATTAATTATAAAGAAAAAGATAGATAAGTTAGTTAGAGAGATATATAGATTAGTTAGGAAGAAAGAAAGAAAGAAAGATTGTTAAGTTAGTTAGAAAGATAGATAGATTAGTAAAAAATAAAGAAAGATTGATAAGTTAGTTAGAAAGATAGATTAGTAAGAAAGAAAGAAAGAAAGAAAGAAAGATAGATAAGTTAGTTAGTTAGAAAGATAGATAGATTAGTCAGAAAGAAAGAAAGATAGATAAGTTAGTTAGTTAGTGAGAAAGATAGATAGATTAGTAAGAAAGAAAGAAAGATAAGTTAGTTAGAAAGATAGATAGATAGATTAGTAAGAAAGAAAGAAAGATAGGTTAGAAAGATAGATTAGTTAAAAAGAAAGAAAGATAGATAGATTAGTTAAAAATAAAGATAGATAGATTAGTAAGAAAGAAAGAAAGAAAGAAAGATAGATAAGTTAGTTAGTTAGAAAGATAGATAGATTAGTCAGAAAGAAAGATAGATAAGTTAGTTAGAAAGATAGATAGATAGATTAGTTAGAAAGAAAGAAAGATAGATAAGTTAGTTAGAAAGATAGATAGATTAGTAAGAAAGAAAGATAGATAAGTTAGTTAGAAAGATAGATAGATTAGTCAGAAAGAAAGAAAGAAAGAAAGAAAGAAAGAAAGAAAGATAGATAAGTTAGTTAGAAAGATAGATAGATAGATTAGTAAGAAAGAAAGATAGATAAGTTAGTTAGAAAGATAGATAGATTAGTCAGGAAGAAAGAAAGATAGATAAGTTAGTTAGAAAGATAGATAGATTAGTAAGAAAGAAAGAAAGAAAGAAAGAAAGAAAGATAAGTTAGTTAGAAAGAAAGAAAGATAGATAAGTTAGTTAGAAAGATAGATAGATTAGTAAGAAAGAAAGAAAGATAGATAAGTTAGTTAGAAAGATAGATAGATAGATTAGTAAGAAAGAAAGAAAGAAATAAAGATAGATAGATAGATAAGTTAGTTAGAAAGATAGATAGATAGATAGATTAGTAAGAAAGAAAGATAGATAAGTTAGTTAGAAAGATAGATAGATAGATTAGTCAGAAAGAAAGAAAGATAGAAAGATAAGTTAGTTAGAAAGACAGATAGATTAGTTAGAAAGAAAGAAAGAAAGATAGATAAGTTAGTTAGAAAGAAAGAAAGATATATAAGTTAGTTAGAAAGAGAGATAGATTAGTCAGAAAGAAAGAAAGAAAGATAGATAAGTTAGTTAGAAAGATAGATAGATAGATTAGTAAGAAAGAAAGATAGATAGATTAGTCAGAAAGAAAGAAAGATAGATTAGTCAGAAAGAAAGAAAGATAGATAAGTTAGAAAGATAGATAGATTAGTTAAAAAGAAAGAAAGAAAGATAGATTAGTTAAAAAGAAAGAAAGATAGATAAGTTAGTCAGTTAGTTAGTTAGAAAGATAGATAGATTAGTAAGAAGGAAAGAAAGATAAGTTAGTTAGAAAGATAGATAGATTAGTTAGAAAGAAAGAAAGATAGATAAGTTAGTTAGAAAGATAGATAGATAGATAAGTAAGAAAGAAAGATAGATAAGTTAGTTAGAAAGATAGATTAGTTAAAAAGAAAGAAAGAAAGATAGATAAGTTAGTTAGAAAGAGATAGATTAGTAAAAAATAAAGAAAGATAGATAAGTTAGTTAGAAAGATAGATAGACTAGTAAGAAAGAAAGAAAGATAGATAAGTTAGTTAGAAAGATAGATATATTAGTAAGAAAGAAAGAAAGAAAGATAGATAGATAAGTTAGTTAGAAAGATAGATTAGTTAAAAAGAAAGAAAGAATGATAGATAGATAAGTTAGTTAGAAAGAAAGAAAGATAAGTTAGTTAGTTAGTTAGTTAGAAAGATAGATAGATTAGTCAGAAAGAAAGAAAGATAGATAAGTTAGTTAGAAAGATAGATAGATTAGTAAGAAAGAAAGATAAGTTAGTTAGTTAGAAAGATAGATAGATTAGTCAGAAAGAAAGAAAGATAGATAAGTTAGTTAGAAAGATAGATAGATTAGTAAGAAAGAAAGAAAGATAAGTTAGTTAGTTAGAAAGATAGATAGATTAGTTAGAAAGAAAGAAAAAGATAGATGAGTTAGTTAGAAAGATATATAGATAGATAGATTAGTAAGAAAGAAAGATAAGTTAGTTAGAAAGAAAGATAGATAGATTAGTTAGAAAGAAAGAAAAAGATAGATAAGTTAGAAAGATAGATAGATTAGTAAGAAAGAAAGATAAGTTAGTTAGTTAGAAAGATAGATAGATTAGTCAGAAAGAAAGAAAGATAGATAAGTTAGTTAGAAAGATAGATAGATTAGTAAGAAAGAAAGAAAGAAAGATAAGTTAGTTAGAAAGATAGATAGATTAGTTAGAAAGAAAGAAAAAGATAGATGAGTTAGTTAGAAAGATATATAGATAGATTAGTAAGAAAGAAAGATAGATAAGTTAGTTAGGAAGATAGATAGATTAGTCAGAAAGAAAGAAAGATAGATGAGTTAGAAAGATAGATAGATTAGTTAAAAAGAAAGAAAAATAGATAAGTTAGTTAGAAAGATAGATAGATTAGTAAGAAAGAAAGAAAGAAAGATAAGTTAGTTAGAAAGAAAGATAGATATATTAGTTAGAAAGAAAGAAAGATAGGTAAGTTAGTTAGAAAGATAGATAGATTAGTAAGAAAGAAAGATAGATAAGATAGTTAGAAAGATAGATTAGTTAAAAAGAAAGAAAGAAAGATAGATAAGTTAGAAAGATAGATAGATTAGTTAAAAAAGAAAGATATAAGTTAGTTAGAAAGATAGATAGATTAGTAAGAAAGAAAGAAAGAAAGATAAGTTAGTTAGAAAGAAAGATAGATATATTAGTTAGAAAGAAAGAAAGATAGGTAAGTTAGTTATAAAGATAGATAGATTAGTAAGAAAGAAAGATAGATAAGATAGTTAGAAAGATAGATTAGTTAAAAAGAAAGAAAGAAAGATAGATAAGTTAGAAAGATAGATAGATTAGTTAAAAAAGAAAGATATAAGTTAGTTAGAAAGATAGATAGATTAGTAAGAAAGAAAGAAAGATAAGTTAGTTAGTTAGTTAGAAAGATAGATAGATAGATTAGTAAGAAAGAAAGATAGATACGTTAGTTAGAAAGATAGATTAGTTAAAAAGAAAGAAAGAAAGATAGATTAGTTAAAGAAAGAAAGAAAGAAAGAAAGAAAGAAAGAAAGAAAAAGAAAGAAAGAAAAGTTAGTTAGAAAGATAGATAGATTAGTAAGAAAGACAGAAAGAAAGATAGATAAGTTAGTTAGTTAGAAAGATAGATAGATTAGTAAGAAATAAAGATAGATAGATTAGTAAGAAAGAAAGATAGATACGTTAGTTAGAAAGATTGATTAGTTAAAAAGAAGGAAAGAAAGATAGATAAGTTAGAAAGATAGATTAGTTAAAAAAAGAAAGATAGATAGATTAGTTAAAAAGAAAGAAAGAAAGATAAGTTAGTTAGAAAGATAGATAGATTAGTAAGAAAGAAAGATAGATACGTTAGTTAGAAAGATAGATAGATTAGTAAGAAAGAAAGAAAGATAAGTTAGTTAGAAAGATAGATTAGTTAAAAAGAAAGAAAGATAGATAGATAAGTTAGAAAGATAGATTAGTTAAAAAGAAAGAAAGATAGATAAGTTAGAAAGATAGATTAGTTAAAAAGAAAGAAAGAAAGATAGATAGATTAGTTAAAAAAGAAAGAAAGAAAGAAAGATAAGTTAGTTAGAAAGATAGATAGATTAGTAAGAAAGAAAGAAAGAAAGAGAAAGAAAGAAAGAAAGATAGATAAGTTAGTTAGAAAGATAGATAGATTAGTAAGAAAGAAAGATAGATAGATTAGTAAGAAAGAAAGAAAGATAAGTTAGTTAGAAAGATAGATAGATTAGTAAAAAAGAAAGAAAGAAAGAAAGATAGATAAGTTAGTTAGAAAGATAGATAGATTAGTAAGAAAGAAAGATAGATAGATTAGTAAGAAAGAAAGATAGATAAGTTAGTTAGAAAGATGGATTAGTTAAAAAGAAGGAAAGAAAGATAAGTTAGAAAGATAGATTAGTTAAAAAGAAAGAAAGAAAGAAAGAAAGATAAGTTAGTTAGAAAGATAGATAAGTTAGTTAGTTAGAAAGATAGATAGATTAGTAAGAAAGAAAGAAAGATAAGTTAGTTAGAAAGATAGATAGATTAGTAAAAAAGAAAGAAAGAAAGATAAGTTAGTTAGAAAGATAGATAAGTTAGTTAGTTAGAAAGATAGATAGATTAGTAAGAAAGAAAGATAGTTAGTTAGAAAGATAGATTAGTTAAAAAAAAGAAAGAAAGAAAGATAGATAAGTTAGAAAGATCGATAGATTAGTTAAAAAAAGAAAGATAAATAGATTAGTAAGAAAGAAAGAAAAATAAGTTAGAAAGATAGATTAGTAAGAAAGAAAGAAACAAAGAAAGAAAGATAGATAGATAGATAAGTTAGTTAGTAAGATAGATAGATAGATTAGTAAGAAAGAAAGATAGATAAGTTAGTTAGAAAGATGGATTAGTTAAAAAGAAGGAAAGAAAGATAGATAAATAAGTTAGAAAGACAGATAGATTAGTTAAAAAAGAAAGATAGATAGATTAGTTAAAGAAGAAAGAAAGAAAGAAAGAAAGAAAGAAAGAAAGAAAGAAAGAAAGAAAGATAAGTTAGTTAGAAAGATAGATAGATAGATTAGTAAGAAAGAAAGATAGATAAGTTAGTTAGAAATATAGATAGATTAGTTAGAAAGAAAGAAAGATAGATAAGTTACTTAGAAAGATAGATTAGTTAAAAGAAAGATAGATAGATTAGTTAAAAAGAAAGAAAGAAAGATAAGTTAGTTAGAAAGATAGATAGATTAGTAAGAAAGAAAGATAGATACGTTAGTTAGAAAGATAGATAGATTAGTAAGAAAGAAAGAAAGATAAGTTAGTTAGAAAGATAGATTAGTTAAAAAGAAAGAAAGATAGATAGATAAGTTAGAAAGATAGATTAGTTAAAAAGAAAGAAAGATAGAAAGATAAGTTAGAAAGATAGATTAGTTAAAAAGAAAGAAAGAAAGAAAGATAAGTTAGTTAGAAAGATAGATAAGTTAGTTAGTTAGAAAGATAGATTAGTAAGAAAGAAAAAAAGATAAGTTAGTTAGAAAGATAGATAGATTAGTAAAAAAGAAAGAAAGAAAGTAAGAAAGAAAGAAAGAAAGATAGATAAGTTAGTTAGAAAGATAGATAGATTAGTAAGAAAGAAAGATAGATAGATTAGTAAGAAAGAAAGATAGATAAGTTAGTTAGAAAGATGGATTAGTTAAAAAGAAGGAAAGAAAGATAAGTTAGAAAGATAGATTAGTTAAAAAGAAAGAAAGAAAGAAAGATAAGTTAGTTAGAAAGATAGATAAGTTAGTTAGTTAGAAAGATAGATAGATTAGTAAGAAAGAAAGATAGTTAGTTAGAAAGATAGATTAGTTAAAAAAAGAAAGAAAGAAAGATAGATAAGTTAGAAAGATCGATAGATTAGTTAAAAAAGAAAGATAGATAGATTAGTAAGAAAGAAAGAAAGATAAGTTAGAAAGATAGATTAGTAAGAAAGAAAGAAACAAAGAAAGAAAGATAGATAGATAGATAAGTTAGTTAGTAAGATAGATAGATAGATTAGTAAGAAAGAAAGATAGATAAGTTAGTTAGAAAGATGGATTAGTTAAAAAGAAGGAAAGAAAGATAGATAAATAAGTTAGAAAGACAGATAGATTAGTTTAAAAAGAAAGATAGATAGATTAGTTAAAAAGAAAGAAAGAAAGAAAGAAAGAAAGAAAGAAAGAAAGAAAGAAAGAAAGATAAGTTAGTTAGAAAGATAGATAGATTAGTAAGAAAGAAAGATAGATAAGTTAGTTAGAAATATAGATAGATTAGTTAGAAAGAAAGAAAGATAGATAAGTTACTTAGAAAGATAGATTAGTTAAAAAGAAAGATAGATAGATTAGTTAAAAAAAGAAAGATAGATAAGTTAGTTAGAAAGATAGATTAGTAAGAAATAAAGAAAGATAGATAAGTTAGTTAGAAAGATAGATAGATTAGTAAGAAATAATGAAAGATAGATAAGTTAGTTAGAAAGATAGATAGATTAGTAAGAAATAAAGAAAAATAGATAAGTTAGAAAGATAGATAGATTAGTTAAAAAAGAAAGTTAGAGAAGTTAGTTAGAAAGATAGATAGATTAGTAAGAAAGATAGATAAGTTAGTTAGTTAGAAAGATAGATAGATTAGTAAGAAATAAAGATAAGTTAGTTAAAAAGATAGATAGATTAGTAAGAAAGAAAGATAGATAAGTTCGTTATAAAGATAGATAGATAGATTAGTTAGAAAGAAAGAATGATAGATAGATAGATAGATAGATAGATAGATAGATAGATAGATAGATAGATAGATAGATAGATAGATAGATAGATAGATAGAGAATGGTAGTTTAATTGAGTCTAGGGCTTCAGAGAGTTTAGATTTGAGTTTTTGGTTTGTACACTAATGGGCCACCGTAGCCTTGGCTCAATTTGAGCAGTCTGCAATGAAAGTCAATGGGGTTTTTATGATTTTTAATATTGATTTTTAAGAAAACTGAAAGTCAAATCAGTCTGAAAAGATATAGCAACTCGAGTCAGAACAGACTGAAGGTCTGACCCGAGTTTGGAGTTTGTAGAGTTAAAGCTCTAGGAGGAGTTAGAGTCAGATTTTTTTGGGTCCGAAAAAGAATAATAACTAGAAAAAAAAAGTTTGTTGAGACAAACTTTAAGTTGGCTTGAGAAAGCCGGACCAGAGAGTTTGAAGAAGTTTAAAGTAGTTAGAAGTTTTAAGTAGTTTGAAGTTTAAAGTAGTTTAAATTTTGATTGATAAATTAGATAGAAAAAAAAGAATAGTTAGAAAGAAGGAAAGATTAGTTAGACGGAAAGAAAGAGAGAAAGAATGATTGATTAGTTAGAAAGAAAGATAAATAGATTAGTTAGAAAGAAAGATAAATAGATTAGTTAGAAAGAAAGAAAGATAAATAGATTAGTTAGAAAGAAAGAAAGAAAGAAAAAAGGAAAGAAAGAAAGATTAGTTAGAAAGATTAGTTAGAAAGAAAGAAAGAAAAATTAAGAGATTAGTTAGAAAGAAAGAAAAAGAAAGATTAGTTAGAAAGAAAGAAAGAAAAAAGAAAGATTAGCTAGAAAGAAAGAAAGAAAAAAGAAAGATTAGTTAGAAAAGAAAGAAAGAAAGAAAGAAAGAAAGAAAGAAAGAAAGAAAGAAAGAGAAAGATAGATTGATTGGTTAGAAAGAAAGAAAAAAAGATAGATTGGTTAGAAAGAAAGATGATAGATTGATTGGTTGGTTAGTTAGAAAGAAAGATGATAGATTGATTGGTTGGTTAGAAAGAAAGAAAGATAGATTGATTGATTGATTGATTGGTTAGAAAGAAAGAAAAAAGATAGATTGGTTTGAAAGAAAGAAAGATAGATTGGTTAGAAAGAAAGAAAGATAGATTGATTGGTTAGAAAGAAAGAAAAAAGATTGGTTAAAAAGAAAGAAAGATAGATTGGTTAGAAAGAAAGATAGATAGATTGATTGGTTAGAAAGAAAGAAAAAAGATAGATTGGTTAGAAAGAAAGAAAGATAGATTGATTAGAAAGAAAGAAAGATAGATTGATTGGTTAGAAAGAAAGAAAGATAGATTGGTTAGAAAGAAAGAAAGATAGATTGGTTAGAAAGAAAGAAAAAAGATAGATTGGTTAGAAAGAAAGAAAGAAAGATAGATTGGTTAGATAGATAGATAGATAGATAGATAGATAGATAGATAGATAGATAGATAGATAGATAGAAAGATAGAAAGATAGATATATTGGTTAGAAAGAAAGAAAAAAGATATATTGGTTAGAAAGAAAGGATAGATTGATTGGTAAGAAAGAAAAAATATAGATTGGTTAGAAAGAAAGAAAGAAAGATAGATAGATTGGTTAGAAAGAAAGAAAGATAGATTGGTTAGAAATAAAGAAAGATAGATTGATTGGTTAGAAAGAAAGAAAGAAAAAAGATAGATTGGTTTGAAAGAAAGAAAGATAGATTGATTGATTGGTTAGAAAGAAAGAAAAAAGATAGATTGGTTTGAAAGAAAGAAAGATAGATTGGTTAGAAAGAAAGAAAGATTGATTGGTTAGAAAGAAAGAAAAAAGATTGGTTAAAAAGAAAGAAAGATAGATTGGTTAGAAAGAAAGATAGATAGATTGATTGGTTAGAAAGAAAGAAAAAAGATAGATTGGTTAGAAAGAAAGAAAGATAGATTGATTAGAAAGAAAGAAAGATAGATTGATTGGTTAGAAAGAAAGAAAGATAGATTGGTTAGAAAGAAAGAAAGATAGATTGGTTAGAAAGAAAGAAAAAAGATAGATTGGTTAGAAAGAAAGAAAGAAAGATAGATTGGTTAGAAAGATAGATAGATAGATAGATAGATAGATAGATAGATAGATAGATAGATAGATAGATAGATAGATAGATAGATAGATAGATAGATTGGTTAGAAAGAAAGAAAAAAGATATATTGGTTAGAAAGAAAGGATAGATTGATTGGTAAGAAAGAAAAAAATATAGATTGGTTAGAAAGAAAGAAAGAAAGATAGATAGATTGGTTAGAAAGAAAGAAAAAAAGATAGATTGGTTAGAAAGAAAGAAAGATTGATTGGTTAGAAATAAAGAAGGATAGATTGATTGGTTAGAAAGAAAGAAAAAAATATAGACTGGTTAGAAAGAAAGAAAGATAGGTTGGTTAGAAATAAAGAAAGATAGATTGATTGGTTAGAAAGAAAGAAAAAAGATAGATTGGTTTGAACGAAAGAAAGAAAGATAGATTGGTTAGAAAGAAAGAAAGATAGATTGGTTTGAAAGAAAGAAAGATAGATTGGTTAGAAAGAAAGAAAGATAGATTGATTGGTTAGAAAGAAAGAAAAAAGATTGGTTAAAAAGAAAGAAAGATAGATTGGCCACACAAGAGATTAACCTCTTTCAGTTGGAGGGGTGTGAGAGGACGCTGGCTCAGCTGGATGCCGCTTCTCAACCCATGTGTTTTAGTTATTTGTTATTTTAATATTTGTTTTATTCTGCTACCAACTTTTTAAATGATTTAATAGCCTACTAGGCCTACCTCTCATCTCAACATTTAAATGCGAGGTTCCTGTTGAGCTTGGATTGCTGATAGCTTTTGAGGTGATTCCTCGGCGTCTTCCTGTTTCGAGTGGCGAGTGGCGGGTGCGGCACCTGAACGAGGCTGGAAATTGTGTCATCTCCAATCTGAAGTCGGTGTATGTCTGCGTGTGTGGATTTACTAACGGTCTGATGCTGCTGCGGCCTCTGCATTTTAATCGCTGAACGATTCCCGCGACTCTTCACAATTTTATCAGGATTCCATTGGATATAAGCATGCTGTTTCTCTTTACTACATTCTTTTCACTGGTCTATGCTATAACTGGATTCTGTGGAACACTGGAATCAAGATTGTGGAACACCAACATGATAAGGTACTCATATTCTGAGCTTTTTTCTTTGGATCATCATCTGCCTCCCAGCACCTGTATTATTAAAACTTTGCGATTATTCAATCTTTTGCATCGGCCAAGATATTTGCATCGTGGCTCCCGCCGATGTTTCTACCCTTCGCCTGCTGGAATAAATGTACTTCACTCCTCATCTAGGCGTTCAAGACATCTTAACTCTCGTGGCATCTGTTCATCTAACTTACATTTTCCTCAGAATCGCGTAAAGAACGCAAGTTCTAAAATTAGACTCGCTCAATTAAATGTGCGCTCAATGAACAAGAAAGCCGCGCTGCTTCACGATATAATATTGGATAGAAAACTTGATTTTCTCTGTCTCTGTGAGACATGGCATCAACCAAATGACTTTTACAACCTTAATTTAGCCAAACCACCTGGATTCACATACATTGACAGACCTAGACTCACTGGTAAAGGTGGTGGTCTTGCTATTCTATACAGATCTGATTTGTCTATTGCAGAAGTTACAACACCTGCTGTGTCATCTTTTGAATGCCTGACTATCAAAATTAACAGCACTTCACCAGTACTAGTTGTTTTAATCTATCGACCACCTAAGGCTGATGCAAGGTTCTTTTCTGAACTTGCAGAATTATTGACTCTGCTAAGTCCTATTTGTCCAGACATGCTGCTAATAGGGGATCTGAATATTCATGTCGACAATCCAAATTGTTCCTCTGCAGCTGCCTTCCTGCATGTGTTAGAGTGTTTTAACTTCATTCAACATGTTGACTTTTCAACTCATAAATCTGGACATACATTGGACCTGTTATGTTCTGTGGGTATTGGTATAGATCAGCTTTCAAAGGATGAAGTTAATTTTAGTGATCATAAATTATTGACAAGTGAATTTACCATCTCTGCCTCCCTGCAGTCTTCTAAACAGCGTGTCATATCCTTTAGAAATATTAGGAATATTGACCCTGAAAGGATTTCTAACCTTGTTGCGGAGCTTCCTGTGCTTGGCTCTATTGACTGTTACAACTCTGCACTTTCCTCAATTCTTAATGTTGTTGCACCAGTGAAAGAACGAGTTGTATCTTTTTCCAAGTCGTCTCCCTGGTACACAAATGATCTGCGTGCACTTAAAGTTGAAGGAAGGAAGATTGAGCGGTTGTATAAAAAATCAGGCCTCACCGTTCACAAATTAATGTTTGAACAACACCAGCTGCAGTATCATCTTGCTTTGAAAACTAGCAGAGAGGCATATTACTCTCATGTTATCAATAAAGGTGCTGCTAATCCTAGGACGTTATTTAAGACAATTGATAGCCTTCTCAAATCTCAAAAGAAAACTGTCTGTCCTTCTGATGAGATGTGTAATAATTTTAACAAATATTTTACAGAGAAAGTACAGAGTATTTATAGCTCCATCTCCTTTGTCTCTCCTTTGCTGACTAGTGAGTCTTACTCAAAAAACTTACCTTCTACTGCCCTTTCGAATTTTACTACTGTCAATGTAGACAATGTTTTTAAATTGATCATGACTATGAGTTCATCCACGTGCTTTCTTGACCCCTTGCCTACTGAGGTTCTAAAAAAGTGCTTATCACATGTCTGTCCTTCCATCACTGTAATTATTAATAACTCCCTAGCCACTGGCCAGGTTCCTCCGGCCCTTAAGGTGGCCGCTATCACACCTGTTCTAAAAAAAACTGGCTGTGATGTTCAAAATTTAGCTAACTACAGGCCTATTGCGAACCTGCCCTTTGTGGCAAAGGTTCTCGAACGAGTTGTTGTTGGTCAGTTACAGCAATATCTGTCCAATAACAACTTTTTGGAACCGTTTCAGTCTGGTTTCAGATCTGGACACAGCACCGAGACTGCACTTGTAAGGGTCACCAACGACCTACTTGTTTCTGCTGACACTGGTGCTTGCAGTATTCTAGTCCTGCTAGACATTAGCGCAGCTTTTGACACTATATGTCATATTATCCTTCTTAACAGGTTGCGTGTGTTGTTAGGCATCTCTGGTGTTGTGTTCAAATGGTTTGAATCCTATTTAGCAGATCGTTTTCAGTATGTTTGCATGGGGAAACATAAATCGGAGGCCACATTAGTTCAGCAGGGTGTCCCGCAGGGGTCAGTGCTAGGGCCGACTTTGTTCTGCATTTATATGCTCCCACTTGGTGACATTATCAGAAAATACGGTCTGGGGTTTCATTGTTACGCTGATGACACGCAGATCTATGTTAACACACTCCCGGATCCTAATCTTGCAATCACAGCTCTGAGCGCATGTATGGAAGAAATTAAGTTATGGATGCATGCCAATTATCTTAAACTTAATGAATCAAAAACAGAATTTCTACTTGTTGGTATGCCGACAGCCTTGCACAAGTTTAACTGTCAAAATCTGATCACTGATTCTGATTTACTGGCCCCAGCATTACAGGTACGAAATTTAGGTGTTATTTTTGATTCACATTTGTCTTTTGATGCCCATATCAAATTGGTTTCAAAATCAGCTTTTTTTCATCTAAAAAATATTGCCAGAGTTCGGCCTTTTATATCCCTGCCAGATGCGGAAAAGCTTATCCACGCATTTATCACGTCGAGACTGGATTACTGTAATGCACTATACTTTGGTCTCCCTGATAAACATATTAAGAAATTACAGTATATCCAAAATTCGGCCGCACGCGTATTAACACACACAACTGTTCAGCAGCATATTTCCCCTGTTCTTTATGAACTCCATTGGCTTCCAGTAACGGTACGTATCGATTTTAAAATCTTGATTTTAACATATAAAGCCATTCATGGGATAGCACCGGAATACCTTTGTGATCTAGTTGTTCCTTACATTCCAAATCGTTCTCTCCGCTCGTCTGACTCTTCTACTCTACAGCAGCCCGCATTTAAATTAAAGTCGATGGGTGGTCGCTCCTTTACGGTTACCGCCCCGCGGTTGTGGAATAAACTTCCATTTGCGATTAAAAATTCCCCAACTCTGGACTGCTTTAAGAGGTCTCTAAAGACCCATCTTTTTAAAAATGCTTACTGTCTTTGAAGTGTATCTTATTTATTTATTTTTTGGCTGATTTTTCTGTTTTAAATTATTGTTTAATCATCTTATATTATGTTTATTATACTGTGTAGCGCTTTGGGTTGGAGAAAAGCGCATTACAAATAAAATGTATCATCATCATCATCATTGGTTAGAAAGAAAGATAGATAGATTGATTGGTTAGAAAGAAAGAAAAAAGATAGATTGATTAGAAAGAAAGAAAGATAGATTGATTGGTTAGAAAGAAAGAAAGATAGATTGGTTAGAAAGAAAGAAAGATAGATTGGTTAGAAAGAAAGAAAAAAGATAGATTGGTTAGAAAGAAAGAAAGAAAGATAGATTGGTTAGAAAGATAGATAGATAGATAGATAGATAGATAGATAGATAGATAGATAGATAGATAGATAGATAGATAGAAAGATAGATATATTGGTTAGAAAGAAAGAAAAAAATATAGATTGGTTAGAAAGAAAGAAAGAAAGATAGATAGATAGATTGGTTAGAAAGAAAGAAAAAAAGATAGATTGGTTAGAAAGAAAGAAAGATTGATTGGTTAGAAAGAAAGAAGGATAGATTGATTGGTTAGAAAGAAAGAAAAAAAATATAGACTGGTTAGAAAGAAAGAAAGATAGATTGGTTAGAAATAAAGAAAGATAGATTGATTGGTTAGAAAGAAAGAAAAAAGATAGATTGGTTAGAAAGAAAGAAAGATAGATTGATTGGTTAGAAAGAAAGAAAGATAGATTGGTTAGAAAGAAAGAGAGAAAGATAGATTGATTGGTTAGAAAGAGAGAAAGATAGATTGATTGGTTAGAAAGAAAGAAAGATTGGTTAGAAAGAAAAAAAGATAGATTGGTTAGAAAGAAAGAAAGATAGATTGATTGGTTAGAAAGAAAGAAGGATAGATTGATTGGTTAGAAAGAAAGAAAAAAATATAGATTGGTTAGAAAGAAAGAAAGACAGATTGGTTAGAAAGAATGAAAGATAGATTGATTGGTTAGAAAGAAAGAAAAAAGATAGATTGGTTAGAAAGAAAGAAAGATAGATTGATTAAAAAGAAAGAAAGAAAGATAGATAGATTGGTTAGAAAGAAAGATAGATTGATTGGTTAGAAAGAAAGAAAAAAGATAGATTGGTTAGAAAGAAAGAAAGATAGATTGGTTAGAAAGAAAGAAAGATTGATTGGTTAGAAAGAAAGAAAGATAGATTGATTGGTTAGAAAGAAAGAAAGATAGATTGGTTAGAAAGAAAGATAGATTGATTGGTTAGAAAGAAAGAAAAAAGATAGATTGGTTAGAAAGAAAGAAAGACAGATTAGTTAGAAAGAAAGAAAGAAAGAAAGAAAGAAAGAAAGAAAGAAAGAAAGAAAGAAAGAAAGAAAAAAGATTAGTTAGAAAGAAAGAAAAAAAGATTAGTTAGGAAGAAAAAGAAAGATAGATTAGAAAGAAAGAAAGATAAGTTAAAAAGAAAGATTAGTTAGACAGATAGATTAGAAAGAAAGATTAGTTAGAAAGAGAGAACGAAAGAAAAAGACAGATTAGTTAGAAAGCAAGAAAGAAAGAAAGAAAGAAAGAAAAGTAAGAAAGAAAGAAAAAAGAAAGAAATATTAGTTAGAAAGAAAGAAAGAAAAAAAGAAAGAAAGAAAGAAAGAAAGAAAGATTAGGTAGAAAGAAAGATTAGGTAGAAAGAAAGATAGATTAGTAAGAGAGAAAGAAAAATTGATTAGTAAGAAAGAAAGAAAGAAAGAAAGGTGGATTAGAAAGAAAGAAAGAAGAAAGAAAGAAAGAAAGAAAGAAGAAGAAAGAAAGAAAGAGAAGAGAAAGAATGGTGGATTAGGAAGGAAGGAAGGAAGGAAGGAAGGAAGGAAGGAAGGAAGGAAGGAAGGAAGGAAGGAAGGAAAAATGAATGGTGGATTAGTTAGAAAGATAGAAAGAAAGAAAGAAAGAAAGAAAGAAAGAAAGAAAGAAAGAAAGAAAGGTGGATTAGAAAGAAAGAAAGAAAGAAAGAAAGAAAGAAAGAAAGAAAGAAAGAAAGAAAGAGAAAGAATGGTGGATTAGGATGGAAGGAAGGAAGGAAGGAAGGAAGGAAGGAAGGAAGGAAGGAAGGAAGGAAGGAAGGAAGGAAGAATGAATGGTGGATTAGTTAGACAGAAAGAAAGAAAGAAAGAAAGAAAGAAAGAAAGAAAGAAAGAAAGAAAGAATGAATGGTGGATTAGTTAGAAAGAAAGAAAGAAAGAAAGAAAGAAAGAAAGAAAGAAAGAAAGAAAGAGAAAGAAAGAAAGACTGATTAGTTAAAATGAAAGAAAGACTAATTAGTTAGAAAGAAAGTTAGATTAGTGAGAGAGAAAGAAAAAAGATTGATTAGTTAGAAAGAAAGAAAGATTAGATAGAAAGATAGATTAGTTAGAAAGAAAGATAGTTAGATTAGTTAGAATGAAAGAAAGATAGATTAGTTAGAAAGAAAGATAGATTAGTTAGAAAGAAAGAAAGAAAGGAAGATTAGAAAGAAAGAAAAAAGATTAGTTAGGGAGAAAAAGAAAGATAGATTAGAAGAAAGAAAGATAAGTTAAAAGAAAGATTAGTTAGAAAGATAGATTAGAAAGAAAGATTAGTTAGAAAGAGAGAACGAAAGAAAAAGACAGATTAGTTAGAAAGCAAGAAAGAAAGATAGGAAGAAAGAAAAGTAAGAAAGAAAGAAAAAAGAAAGAAATATTAGTTAGAAAGAAAGAAAGAAAGAAAGAAAGAAAGAAAGAAAGAAAGAAAGATTAGTAAGAAAGATTAGTAAGAAAGATTAGTAGAAGAAAGAAAGAAAGAAAGAAAGAAAGAAAGAAAGAAAGAAAGAAAGAAAGATTAGGTAGAAAGAAAAATAGATTAGTAAGAGAGAAAGAAAAATTGATTAGTAAGAAAGAAAGAAAGAAAGAAAGAAAGAAAGAAAGAAAGAGAAAGAATGGTGGATTAGGAAGGAAGGAAGGAAGGAAGGAAGGACAGAATGAATGGTGGATTAGTTAAAAAGAAAGAAAGAAGAAAGAAAGAAAGAAAGAAAGAAAGAAAGAAAGAAAGAAAGAAAGAAAGAGAAAGAAAGAATGGTGGATTAGTAAGAAAGAAAGACTAGTTAGAATGAAAGAAAGAAAGACTAATTAGTTAGAAAGAAAGTTAGATTAGTGAGAAAGAAAAAAGATTGATTAGTTAGAAAGAAAGAAAGAAAGAAAGAAAGAAAGAAAGAAAGAAAGATGGATTAGTTAGAAAGAAAGATTAGATAGAAAGATAGATTAGTTAGAAAGAAAGATAGTTAGATTAGTTAGAATGAAAGAAAGATAGATTAGTTAGAAAGAAATATAGATTAATTAGAGAGAAGAAAGAAAGAAAGAAAGAAGAAAGAAAGAAAGAAAGAAAGAAAGAAAGATTAGTTAGAAAGAAAGAAAGATTAGAAAGAAAGAAAAAAGATTAGTTAGGGAGAAAAAGAAAGATAGATTAGAAAGAAAGAAAGATAAGTTAAAAAAAAAAGATTAGTTAGAAAGATAGATTAGAAAGAAAGATTAGTTAGATAGAGAGAACGAAAGAAAAAAGACAGATTAGTTAGATAGAGAGAAAGAAAGAAAGAAAGATATAAAGAAAGAAAAGTAAGAAAGAAAGAAAAAAGAAAGAAATATTAGTTAGAAAGAAAGAAAGAAAAAAGAAAGAAAGATTAGGTAGAAAGAAAGAAAGATTAGGTAGAAAGAAAGATTAGTAAGAGAGAAAGAAAAAATTATTAGTTAGAAAGAAGAAATAAGGTAGATAGATTAGAAAGAAAGAAAGAAAGAACGAAAGAAAGAAAGAAAGAAAGAAGAAAGAAAGAAAGAAAGAATGGAGGATTAGTTAGAAAGAAAGATTAGATAGAAAGATAGATTAGTTAGAAAGAAAGATAGATAGATTAGTTAGAATGAAAGAAAGATAGATTAGTTAGAAAGAAAGATAGATTAGTTAGAATGAAGAAGAAAGATATATTAGTTAGAAAGGAAGAAAGATGGATTAGTTAGTTAAAAGAAAGAAAGATGGATTATTTAGTTAAAAAGAAAGATAGATTAGTTAGAAAGAGATAGATAGATAGATAGATAGATAGATAGATAGATAGATAGATAGATAGATAGATAGATAGATAGATCTAGAAGAAAGGAAGAAAGGAAGAAAGAAAGAATGGTGGATTAGTTAGAAAGAAAGAAAGAAAGAAAGAAAGAAAGAAAGAAAGAAAGAAAGAAAGAAAGAAAGAAAGAAAGAAAAAAGAAAGAAAGAAAGAAAGAAAGAATTGTGGATTAGAAAGAATAGAAAAAGAAAGAAAGAAAGAAAGAAAGAAAGAAAGAAAGATGGATTAGTTAGAAAGAAAGATTAGATAGAAAGATAGATTAGTTAGAAAGAAAGATAGATAGATTAGTTAGAATGAAAGAAAGATAGATTAGTTAGAAAGAAAGATAGATTAGTTAGAATGAAAGAAGAAAGATATATTAGTTAGAAAGAAAGAAAGATGGATTAGATAGTTAAAAAGAAAGAAAGATGGATTATTTAGTTAAAAGAAAGATAGATTAGTTAGAAAGAAGAAAGAAAGAAAGAAAGAAAGAAAGAAAGAAAGAAAGAAAAAAAGAAAGAAAGAAAGAAAGAATTGTGGATTAGAAAGAATAGAAAAAGAAAGAAAGAAAGAAAGAAAGAAAGAAGAAAGAAGAAAGGTGGATTAGTTAGAAAGAAAGACTGATTAGGAAGAAGGAAGGAAGGAAGGAAGGAAGAAAGAATGGTGGATTAGTTAGTTAGAAAGAAAGAAAGAAAGAAAGAAAGAAAGAAAGAAAGAAGAAAGAAAGAAAGAAAGAAAGATTAGTAAGAAAGATTAGTAAGAAAGAAAGAAAGAAAGAAAGAAAGAAAGAAAGAAAGAAAGAAAGATTAGGTAGAAAGAAAAATAGATTAGTAAGAGAGAAAGAAAAATTGATTAGTAAGAAAGAAAGAAGAAAGAAAGAAAGAAAGAAAGAAAGAAAGAAAGAAAGAGAAAGAATGGTGGATTAGGAAGGAAGGAAGGAAGGAAGGAAGGAAGGAAGGACAGAATGAATGGTGGATTAGTTAAAAGAAAGAAAGAAAGAAAGAAAGAAAGAAAGCAAGAAGAAAGAAGAAAGAAGAAAGAAAAAGAAGAAAGAATGGTGGAATAGTAAGAAAGAAAGACTAGTTAGAATGAAGAAAGAAAGACTAATTAGTTAGAAAGAAAGTTAGATTAGTGAGAAAGAAAAAGATTGATTAGTTAGAAAGAAAGAAGAAGAAAGAAAGAAAGAAAGAAAGAAAGAAAGACAGAAAGAAAGAAAGATGGATTAGTTAGACAGAAAGAATGATAGAAAGATAGATTAGTTAGAAAGAAATGATAGTTAGAATTAGTTAGAATGAAAGAAAGATAGATAGTTAGAAAGAAATATAGATTATTAGAGAGAAAGAAAGAAAGAAAGAAGTTAAGAAAGAAGAAAGAAAGAAAGAAAGAATGTTAGAAAGAAAGAAAGATAGAAAGAAAGACAAAAGATAAGTTAGGGAGACACAGAACGATATGTTAGAAAGAAAGAAAGATAAGTTAAAAAACAAAGATTAGTTAGAAAGATAAGATTAGCAAGAAAGAATATTTAGAAAGAACGAAGAAAGAAAGAAAAAAAGAAATCCAGAATAAGCTAAGCATAGAAGAAAAAAAGACAAGAAACTTAGATAATTAACAAAAGAAGAACAAAGAAGAAAGAAAGAAAAAAGAAAGAACCACTGATTAGTTAGAAAGAAAGAAAAGAACAGCAAAAGAA